>UXGC01000091.1:163207-373708 GCA_900480045.1 Eurytoma adleriae
ATTAATTATACTTTCAAGTGTAAGCAGCGCGTATGAAACTTTAAATTTGCTTGAAAACGGTCAACGCGAACTGACGTGAATGTTATTCATGCCGTACTTACAAATTTGTTTTCATTAAAAATTCAACGTTTTCACGATATCACATTATAACCCACTCTCTTCTTAAAAATTACGTTTACTTCTTTAATTATTAAATAACAATATTTATGATCAGAAGTACATAGGTGTATGAGTTTTATTTTTGTCTCACTTTTTAATAATAAATCCTTTCATTATTTTAAATTGAATTTACAGTTTTAAAAAATAATGAAAATAATATTAGAAAATAATAGTTCATTAATTAAATTTTATTTCTGAAGGAATAAATCTAGATAACAAATCAAAGATAAACTAAATCAATGCAGTTACATTAGAGAAACAACGATGCAAACTAATTCACGATTTACAAAACGGAGCGAAACTCGTGAAAATTCATTTAACTGCTTAAAGATTTAGAAGCTGCCTCGCCTTGGTAAATCGAACTTCACGCAGCGCTGCCGCGCGTATTACTCCGTGATACTAGACTGTTCCTCGCACCTAACGAGATGCAAATTCGCGCGCCTCAATTAAATCTTCACTTTGCGAATTTGCGCGCGTAACGTTTGCTCTGCGGCGGCATCCCCACTGCTCTCGCCGAAAATAAAATCTCTCGATATGCCGAAAAAAGAATAACGAATTTATACTCCCTCTAACAAGACGAATTGAAAAATATCGAATCGCTCGCGTTTAAAATATTTTTGCGTGCGCGCGAGGTAACGAGTAATTAAAAAAGTTACCGGTACGAGTGACGTTTTTTTTCGCGCCCCTTTCCCCCGAAAACCATTGTTTTTTTTTTATCCCGCCACGAGCAGCAACGCGGCGGAATTGACGAGGAGCGCGTTGCCGCGGGCGACTAATTAGACGGCGTCTCGTCGGCGAGAAGTTGAAATTTAACGAACGCCGGCGCGTGCTTTTGTTCCGCTTCCGCGCAGACACAATGATAGCGTTACAAACTCGCGTTTCCCCCTCATTTCGTTTTTACGCGGAAGCCGCGGCGCAAAACCTCGCTTCCGATACGCCTTTGCCGCTGTCAGTGTAATTCTTCCCCTTTTTTGGCCGTTGCATTGAAATTCATCAAAAGTTTGAACTTGTCGAGAAAAAGTTACTTTATTTGGGAATTTATTTATTTTTAAAGTCCAATTTTCCCGAACGTGATATCGTAGGAAATACTTTAAACTCGGAATTGGCGTTATTACTGCATGACGTAGTCAGATTTTATAAGATATCGAAAAATAACATGTGTTGTGTTATTGTATCTAGAATTGGATATTGAATCGTACGTCAATAAAACTGCAATATAATTTACTTTGGTACTGGATGAAATAAAAATTAAAAACGAATCCGGTATGACCCTTGCTGCAAATAAAACTACTTGAAAGCTAAATGACGTCCAGCTAAATCTCGCTTTCTCTCAATTTGCTCGGTCAAAATTGTCAAGGTCGGGATTTGAGAGGGCTCGAAAGTGTGTCAAGGCTCCAAGGAAAGTTGCGTTTTTGCAATTAGCGACTAAGCTAGCGAGTGTAATTATTCTACGCTCGAGGAGCCGGTGAACCCGATAAATTTGCAAAGTCGCGAGGGATACGACTCATTAGCGACCTCCCCTTTCCTTTCTCTCATTCCTTCTTTCAGTAGGCAGAATAATCAATTTTCTATTTATAAACTTTTTACGCTATCGATAATTACATTTTTATTCCTTCACAAGCATTCGCGAAATTGCTAAATTCATTTTACACTTAAAAATAATTTTCACTTTTTATTATTCTAAATTTAGATGCAGCTGTGAATAAAACAAAAATCCAAACGGTTTCTCTTTTATCGATTACATTGTTCAGCATCCGGTGCTAAAACAAAATTTTTTCTTAAGATCGCAGCGCTCGCAAAAAAAAACTTCCGGAGCGACGCGCAACAAGTTAACGCGAAACACCATCCCAAGGCTCGTAGAGCGCCCGATCCCCGTCGTAAAATTCGCGTTTACAAGGCGTCGGGGAAAAACTGGCGGGCGTAGCAGGGAAATTACGAGCGCCGCGGCGTGAAAACAGCTGCCGCGCACTTGCGAAAACAGCCGGGCCCTGGAAGAGCGCTTATATTCCCCGCGCGCGCCGCCTCGAATCGAAGACTCCGCCGCGCTGTATATCATAAGCGCGTGAGCGCGGACGCGCCCGGGGCGAATTTATCGCGCCGCCCAGATAATTCGAAAAGTTGCGCGCGCCTCGTATAAACGCCGCGAGGGTAGTCGAGCGATTCGGACAGATTTAAAGCCCGCGAGTTGCGGAATTCAGGCCGTACCTCGTGCGCGCCGTTAGCCTTTCGTTCGCGCCTGCCCGGGCACCGCGTTAAACGTTAATTCGACTTTATACGGGGACTGTTCGTTCGCGAGTGTAATGCTATTATCGCGAAATCGGAATTAGTTCCTTTGTATCCAGGTGTTTCATTCGCCTGTTTATTTTCCGCTGACCGCGTGTTGCCGAAGTATTGGATGCCGGAGGGAAAACTCTTGATAAGATTATTGCGCCTCCGAAAAGACTTTCTTGTAACTTTTCCTCCACTTGGCGCTAGGCCAAAAATCTCACCCTCCACCGAACGGCACAAAAGTCCTTTACTCTTGTTCCTTGTTGGTCAACCTTTTCCGCTACAATGTCTCTCTCTTTCTCCTACCTCTTTCTTTTATTTCGCTTATAGCCGAAACTAAGCGATAATTCGTATCGCTGTGATAAAACGTTTGCCGGGGATGAAACAAAAGCCGCGGGGCCCTCGTGCGGAGGAAATCGCAGCTCCGCTGGGGATTAGGGTTTTGGTCGAAAGCAATTGATAGAACTGGAGCGGCGCGGTGTGGGTGTAGGCAGGGTCATTAGAAGAGCGGCGTCCGAGCGGTGCGAGAGGCAGGAAATGAAAAGTCAGCGATTCCCCCGTGAAAACGAGGCAATGAGTAGCCAGTGTCTGAAGGATACTTCCAAGGCTTTTTCAGCGGCTCGCAAAGAGAGCGGGTTACGCCCCGATGCCAATCTTTATTGTCTTTCTTCTTTGCCGAGTCTATATAAAATCAATTAGTTTTTCTGCAAGAAAAATTAAGAAAATTTTAATTCCACTTAACCTGAGAAATACGAAGGAAAAATTTTGAAGAACTGAATCATTGTAGTCTTGCTACATCCGTACTGTTACTACTTACTGTATCTTATACAGCAAAACTTAACTAACTCGCAGAAAAAATTTCATACGACTAAATGACCGATATTATTTCATTACCTCTCATTAAGGAATAAATGTTTAAAAGAATCAGATTTTTAAATTTACTTCAACATATGAGTACTCAACTCAGATTTCTAAAATAAAATTCATAGTTACAGCGACGATCGAGTCAATAAAACTTTTTTTTCACAAAGCGAAAAATCCTGCCAAACGGCTCGCGTGGGTACGAGGCAACCCGATCGCTCCGATATAGGTACTGTAGGGCGGGGCGGATGTGTCGCGGCGGCGTGTGAAAAATAAATTTTCCGCGCTCGGGAGTGTGCTCTCGCTTCTATCCGAGGCACTTGACGCGCGCTTCGTAACTGGGGGGATAGAAGAGCCACGTGCTCTCCCGTTGCGCGTCGAATCGTCTATACGATAATGGTCTTAGACGTTTGGTTGCATTGAAGCGAAGCCACCTCTGCTCCGAATTTTCATTGCTGATTCCCTTCGTTCGTGCGGTCCGAACGGCAGGTAACGCACGTTACTCTTCAAAACACGCTGGAGTGGTTCCTTTATTTTTACCGTAAATGGCGAACGTTCACTTATAATTTACTGATTTTGTTGCAGTTGTATTTTCATTGAATTAAACAAGTTATTTTACTTACGGCGTATTTCCTGAGGATTAATTAAATTACACTTTAGCTACAGAATTTAACGGCAGTGTACGTTCATAAAATGCAGAGAAAAATTAACGACAATAACTAACTTTTTGTGCGGTGTGTTCCTTTTTTGTTCATTTAAATAATTTAATAATATCGTTACGATACAAAGCAGAGAAAAGAAGCCTCCAGGATTAAAGGAGAGAGACAGCGGGGGTATCGTTAAAACTAATGCATTCTCTCTGCACAGAGTGTATACAGGGTCCAGCAAAGCTGCGGAACTCGCGCGTTTACGTACTTCGAGAAAGCGCTCGCAATTGAATGGGAGAGGCGAATAAGGTTAAGGAGGGCAAAAAGGAAAATCCGGAGGCGAATGTAAGAATAATCAAAAGAAAACGCCTTCCATTATCGTAACTCTCGGCTCAAAGTCTCCTCCGCCTCGGCTTTTTCGTACATCTCCGCGAGGAAAATTCCCTTTCGTTTTCTATTTAATTGGATGTATTATCCATTTAAAGCGTCGGCCATTACGTTACAAAAATAAGAAATTACAACGACCTAGAAAGCGCGCTGATATAAAGCCGCGCTGCCTTAAACAAGGATTATTGTAATATAAAGTATAACTTTTTACTCCTTCTAATTATTTTGAATTTTACTCTCTTTCTTATTTCTCGAAAGTTGAATTAATAAAGGGCTTAGGGGAATCAGAAGTTCGCTGTAATTCTCTCGGATATTGTTAATTAAACCAGAAAAACTTTTAGCCTCCAATGCATTTCCCCCCTCTTTGATTGCCCTTTTGCCATTTTCATTTTCGCTGAATCCTTCCGCTTCGGTCGTCCGCGAAAAAATCGTATCCCCTTGGCTTGAAATTTAAAAAAAAAGGAACTTGAAGCGGCACTCGTGCCGAACGTTCGTGCCACACTCACTGTTTGAAAATTCGGATTCGCCGCTGACCTCGCAAACGAAAATCCGATTCGTTTAAAAGTGGCAAAAAATGAGATTAACACAAATTAAAATTTTATCACTAACCCGATTAACGAGTAATTTAAATTAAATTTTTATTATAATGAAGTTACCAAATGTCGTTCGATTATTCGATGATTAAAAATGCAAAATGTAATAAAAACAAACGAGAGTTGGAAATGAAGATAATCAAACGCAAAATAAATTCGATGTAAAGAGAGGCGAGCCCGAAATTTCGCGCGATAATCCGGCTGCAAAATTCACGGTCAGTCGCGCATTATAAAATTGTCTGGTGCGCGCCGCTGAATCGGGCATTCCCAAACAAACTTCGTTGTCCAGCGAATTTCAAAACTAGCCGCCGAATTAATAATTAAGCGGCGGATCAAAATGCCCGCCGGCGGGGCGAAATAATGCTTGCGTTCATAACTCAATTGTAAGCCCGTATTTACATGCGATGCGCGCCAATGCATTCCAGCCGCGCGGTCCGCGAGTAAGTTGATTTACAGACTGGTAATGGAAGTTTTTTTTTTATACTTTTTAAATGAAAGTTTAGTAACGAATTTTCAGATTCTCTCATTGCAAAAATTGAAGTTGTTTCGCGGGCTAATTTTAGTTATGAAATGCAAATTTTCTTCTTATTTCGTTTTTCTTAGAAATTATTTGAATTGCGGAGCAACGAAATCGTTTTTACAATGCGGTGAAAAAGTTTTTTTTATTGACAAACTTGGATTAAAAAACTGCAATTGATGTAAACTTTGAAAAGTACAAAACAAACTTATAAGGTGCTTATAAGGTAAATTTCGCTAGTACAGTCATAAAGTTTAATATAAACTTTTAATGATTTCGATTAATAAATTCCGAATGAATGTGTGCAGCAGGCATTCAAAAAAATTTCGAAGAACAAACTTTTAATAAGTTAGAAAAAGAGAGAACTATAAAAGAAAAGCCGTATTTTATTTCAGAGTTACATCACCCCCTGTCTGTACACCCTCTGTACCTCTGCGTTACGCACATGTACAACTCGGGTGCGGATCGAATGATATAGAAGGTTTACAAATGGAGGATTTCTTTATTCTTCTCCCTCTCTGGAGTGAAGTTTCTGCTGCTGCTCTTGAAAGTTTTCGCAAGAAAGACGAAGGCGACGCAAAGGGACAGGTCGGAAAGCATCGGAATTGAATTGAGAATCACATTCAGCGCGACGTTTGTCACAGATTTTTTTACACCGCCGGGAATTCGTCATATTAAATTAATCAAGGGAGAAGCTGAAACCTATTATCCGAAGATACCTATGCATTCAAATTCTTCTTCGATACTATGTGAAGGGCATGGTACCCGTATAATTTGCCAAATAAATAAGTATGTAATAAAAAGTCTAGTGGATAGCGACTTCCTTCTGGGAGTAATATCTGAGTGCTGAACTACATTTTCAAAAAATATTTTTCATATCTCAGATAAAATATTTACGCAAAAAGAATTTTGAATTCGCATTTTGATATTGCTGTCACGTATGAATCTGAAAAGGTCGACTTCTAGGTTCCACTCTCAAACTGTCGGCTGTCGTTTGGGTTATTCGTGCGCTCGACTGATCGAGAGATGAAACATGAAAATACGACAATGGTATTGACGAATAGCTTGAGAAATCGAGCGAGCCTGTGTACGTAGATGGTCGATGTACCTTTTCATTTCCGCTCTCGATATTGCAAAATTCTTGCGAAGAACCAAGAGGCGATCGCCGAGAGTTAAAAGAGGAAATTCTTTCGAAAATTCAATCTTCTAGGTTCGTTCTTTCATGTTTCTCTCTTGCGTTTGTATACTTACCTCTTTACTGAGATACTTATATTTAGCTATTTAAATGGGCTATACGTTCTTTTGAAAGCGGATTTTCAATGAACCTAGGGCATTTTGTAAAAAAAGAAGGTTTTGAAAAAAAATTGTTTAGGATGTAATTGTTCTTGAAATTACTAAAATTCTTTGAAAACGCAAAAAAGGTTGCCCTTTAGAAAAAGTCTTTTGAAAATAATTTCTTCTTTTAAAAAGTGGTTTCGTCCAAAGAAAGTTTTTTAAATCAGCAAATTCTTTTCTCTTCAGATCTATTTTAACACGCGTTCTACATACTTTGCACCAAAATTAACTCACTGGGAAAGTATACTATCAAAATTCCAGAATACAGATATTGGTGAAACTGCGGGAAATTTTTACACACGAAAATGAAAGAAACCTTTTTGATAAAAATTTATTGAGCGTTAGATTCTAAAATTTTGATTTCTTTCATTTTTTTGTCTGAATTTCAGGAAATCTGAGATCCGAAGTTCTGATACCCAATGTAATAATCTTCACTTTAACAACTTAAACTCTATTAAAAAAAAACAAAAATCTTAAATAACTTCCCCGTCGCACTAAATTTCCTTCCCTTTGTAAAGCCTGCAAAAGAAGTTCCTCCTCTCGACTCCCGACGCCTCTTCCCGGCAGTCGCTTCGCATCCTATTTTTCAAGTCGGCGCAAAGGAGCCGGGCGCCGAGGAAAATAGAAAAACGATACGCCCCGCTGAAAATCGATTGATTTTTCCTCCGCTCTCGGGGTATTAGAAAAATATTTCAGCGCGCGGGTTCGTACAAACGGCGCGGGCGCGCGCGCGCGTTGCATTTCAATCAGACGCGAAATGAGCGACGTTGCCGGTGAACGACAGCTCCTCAGCGGATATTCCATTATGCCGCCGCGGCCGGGGCTATAAATACGGATCCGTGAGCCAGCTCGCGTCGATCGGATTTTCTCCGGGATTTTATTAATTTTGCCACCCCATACCCCCACGGCGACGGATCGCCGAGTTTTAAGACGGCGAGAGGGCTCGAATTTTAGCCTCATTTTCAATTATTGTTCGCGCTTGATTTTCGGATTAAACTGATTTAAACTTTCGCCAGACGGGAAATTTTCTGTGAGGTGTTAACCTAGCTTTCATAGTTTTGCGATGGAATAATTTATACGCGATTATATTAAAAAGAAAGTTTAGCATTTATAAAATATAAAATTAACACTTATTTTAAACTTATAGTGGATATAAAAAATGTTATAGGCAATTACAGTAACTTTCTTTAAGCACATTGAAATATCTGATAAACATATTTCAGTGAAGTTGAAACATATTTTACTAAGCAAACCAGAAAATTTAATTTTATGTAACTTTTACAAAAAACTATTGTAGTGTTTAGATTTATGAATATTTATGAATGTTATTGTTCAAATAGTAAATGCACGTAATCTGTAATAATTATGTAAACTGAACTCGCACGAAAGTTACATAATAATAAAACCGGTCCATTCGTCACGCCAAAGTTGCCTGGAAATAACGGCGCGAAATAATCCCTGGCGAGCAAATTCATATAGCCGTTCGCGACTTTATATCTAGCCGTCGATGTTTTTCCATATGGCATCGACACTCGGACGGGGATATGCGTTCCCTCGGCGCAAATCGATTACCGATGTGTGACACCACGTGTTTACAGTATATCCGCTAATCCGCTTTCCTTCGAAAATAAAAAAAAAAAGAGAGAGGAGAGCCTGGATGAATAATAGTTTTCGCACGTGGTGAAAAAAAAAATAACCCGACGTCCCTTTCATAAACCTGCCTCTCGCATCTTCGTGGGTGTGTGAGGTATCGGAACGCTTTTTCACCCGGCGTTTTGTTTTGAGAGATTTAACAAAAAAAAGGACGCTGAAATGCGGAAAGCCGTAAAATTTCCATTCGAAGCTGGAAATATCGCGACTGCCCGGGTAAAAGGAAGAGGTGTAGCTTACTCGGATTTTAGGATTCTATTGGATGAGTGGGGAGTCATTTTTTGGGTATTCCGAGTTTAGATCCTCTCATATTTAAATGCGGGTCTTTACTTTTGTTTTATCAAGCGTTCAAATTGAAAAGTTTTTTTATCTCGTATTCAACAGTGGAAAATATCGTAGTTTAATTAACTCTTCCATTAAAAATAAAAGAAATTTTCTTCAATTTTCAATCCCGCCTACGAAAAAAGGAAATTCCGCTTTCAGAATTTCGATCTGTCAGTAAAGCCGCAAGCCGTCCGTAAATTCATCCAAATCAAAACGGCACCCTTTGACTCTGCTGAACAAAAAAGCTGTAACAAAAATGAAACCCGTTGGAGTTCACCTCGACTATCATTTGTTTTTTTTTTTCGTTTTCTCGTCCTCTCGGAAGAGTCGCAGTATTTCGACCGCGCAGTTTTACAATCTTCGCTGGCGATCGGACGCTTTGTTCTGCCTCGCTGACCGGAATATCGCGCGACGACCGTACGTTTCGGAGCTTTTTTATGTTTGGTATTGAAGGCGCGTCGGGGATGCGGTGGAGCGACTTTTTAATATGACGCCGTCGCCGTGCCTCGGCTTTTCTTTCCGCTGCTCGTTTTTTCCTCCCGGCATCGGGAAAATTGAGACCGGAAAGTAGGGCGGTACTACATGCATCACTTGAAAAATTTATGTAAACACTAAGAAAAATATTTTCACTTCACTACAAAGATTAACAGAAAAATATTGAAAATAGTAAACGTTATTTCAGTTGCATTGGCTTTCAATAAAATTTCACAATTTCGCGTTCGATCAGTTATATATGATCTCCCCAAAATATTCCGATCCCGAGATATTGGATAACTGCAGAAAATTCAAAAAATAGAAGTACGAATAATAAAAAATAATCCAGCGGAGGTCGTAAAGAAACGAAAATCCCCGAAGCGAAGAAAAGCGTTATACACCCACCTCTTCTCACGGAGGTAAACACAAGCTCCCGATAAATTGTACGTAATAACGTTGTACGCGGTGCGCGCCCGCGCGCCCGCCGTGAAACTCGATAATAAATCCATTGTTCCGCGATAAATCAGTCGGCCGCGAAATTTCGCGCGCGAAAAAACTTACCTCCGCCGACCGGGCGAAGATTCAATTTGCTCGACTTTCACTGGCTTGTATTCGCGATTCGGAGAGCGCGCGGCACCTCGCGTGCGCCCGGGAGGTTGGCGAGGCGCTTTGAAGCGACCCGCGAGGGAACGAGCTCGCCGGGCGCACCGACGATTATTCTGACGGCTTCCGCGATGGATTTGTTATTTATGAAATTCCCGGGTAGTGCCGTTGGTCGAACATTTTTCGCGATTTCTAACTGTAGATATTTACTTTTTTTATAGGTATTTTTTTGTTATTTTAAAATATACCTTTTTTTTAATTTTTTCAATTTCCGCAAGTTATTAGGTAACTGGAATTTCAGTTTTCGTTAAATTTTTATTCTAATATTCGAAAAATTTAATAAGAATTTATAGCTATAAAAGAATTTTATGCAATGAAATTTCAGAATTCGATGCAGCATTATAACCGAATAACCTTCCCCTTCGTAAATATCGACATAAGTGTAACTCTCGCTCATCCACGGAAAAGTCCCGTTGCATCCACGAAGGTATGATAGTTTCCGAATTTCATATCGGCGAACTCGCCCTATCGCGTAATTGTCGCGTAAAATTCCAATTCAGGCCGGCTCCCCCTCGAGCGGGTGACTCGTCAAAGTAGAATTTAATACCGAGCAATTTTCGCATTATTCGCGCTCGGCGACGGACGAGCGCAATATCGCGAATACCTCCGCGCCTTTTTCTTCCGCCTCCGCCGAGCTCCTCGGAGCGAGGCCGCCCGTCGCCTTTTCCGAACGCCCGCGCCGTCTAATGGCACGCTCCTTCTTCCTTTTCCTTATCCCTCGATGCAAACGCTTCAAATGTTCACCCGGGAAAAACGCCCCAGGCGGCGGTCTAAGTCCCAAAATCATACGGTTATACGTTCTTTTTTCGCGCGGTCGGAGGTACAAACATGTTATCCAATGTCAAGGATTTTATAGTTCCTTAGATTATACCTACGAATTTATTAATGTTTGATTTATTAAATCTGCTTCAAAAGTCATTTATTTAAAATTATTTTGTAAATTAATAATCGCTCAATAAATATAACAAACCGTATTATAATAAATTTCCCTCATTTAATTTATGGTAAAACCAATTATACGAAAATTATTATTAATTGAAAGTATGCCCCCCAGGGGAATTCACGTCGCAATCTAAGGTAAATCAGAATGTCCGGGATCGAATTCTTCGTAACTCCGGAACTAACTGATGCGCTCACGTACGATGGAGGGGCGAAAATGACGAGCGGACGCGCGGCCGAACTCGCGACAAGTGGAAAATCATGGCCCGGTGGACCGGAATCCACAGGCAGTGTCCCTCGCGCGCGCGCACATAACTCCCGGCCGCCCTAATGGGAATTCGAGGATTTCTGATGTCCGTTACGTGACCTGCCGCACAAAACTCGGAAGAGCTAACTTCCGCTCGCTGAGCGACCGCGTCGTTTTTGCGGTCGCCTCCAAAATTACCTCTTATCCCTCCGCTTCATTTTAAATTATGCGGACTTCGAAATTCGGTTCATTACTTAGGTTTCGTAATTCATTAGCGAATTCCAATGTCCTGTACGAAAGTCAATAACTAGTTGAAAAATGTGTGTACCTTCATCTGTAATTAATGCGTATTTGTACAACTGATTAATGTACACAATCGATTTGTAATTAGTAGACATCAGATTCAAACAATGCGTTATTCATGTACAGTCATTACCAAAATTTAACCCCCAGAATTAATCGACTAATCACACGAATAATAGATTAAATTACCTCGAAACAATAAAGAAAAAAAGAAGAAGACCTCCCCAGAAAAAAGAGCACACGCTCTGCGTGCGCTCGCCGTGAAAAGAGCATACATCGAGTGGCCGTCGAGAGCATCCGGCTATCGATACGCCGGATCGGCGTGCACTTGCGCACGCAGGGCTTTGTGCCCCTTACCCTACCGCAAAAGCCGTCATTGTTGCGAGGGCGTCTAATCTCATTGGCGCGCGTGTTTCAGCCTCGGACCTGGACTGCATAAGGGCGCTGTTCAACGAGAAGGAGAAGGAGCTGTCGCTGGCGGTGGCGAAGGTCGAGGAGCTGACGCGACAGCTCGAGGAGCTGAGGGGCCGGCACAACGGCCCGGCGAGCCAGCCCGGCCACCTCGGCACCCCGGCCAGCGCCGAGCTCGAGAAGCTGCGCCGCGAGCTGCTGGTGAGTACCGCAACCCTTTCCTTCCCTTCTTCCCCCTTTTCCTCGGCGGATGCACTTTCGCGCGCCAAAGACGCGGCCGCGCTTGTTAGTCCGTCGCGGGGCGCCCGAGTGGAACGTCGCGGGGTTCGCGTGAATGAGTCTGCCGGCGCCGATTCATTCGTTTCGAGCTTTCGCGCGGTGCGTGCGTGCTTAGTCGCGCGCCTCGTTCGCGAGCTTTCTTTCAGCGGTGCGTGCGTGCTTGCGCTTCGTTCGCGAGCTTTTTCTCGGCAGTGTCCGTATGCGCGTACTCGACGAGGCGCGCTTCATTCGCGAGCTTAATTCTCTCGGTGCTGCGTGCGTACTCGGCGACGAGGCGCGCTTCATTCGCGAGCTTTCACGAAGCTCGGAGACGAGGTTCATTCGTAGTCCGCTCGCCGAGGAGTAAAGTTCGTTTGTGTAAGAAGTGCGCCGCGATTCAAGTCGACGAACAATTTTATAGTGTGAATTTATTACTCGAACGTATTTTGTTTCAAAGTTCTGAAAAGCAAAAGTTCATTAAGTCGTCGAAAAGATTTTTCAAGTTTAGTCATGTTTTACGTTGCTTATTTAAAAATGGTAAGGTTTTAAACGTTTAATATTTGGAGTAGATAAAAGAAAAAGATTGTAATTCATTTTCAGTTAGTATAATAATTTTATTTAAATATGTCTATAGGGGTATATATATTTTTTTAAATATGATTTCTACTAGGAGACAAAATAGGTTCGTGAAAAATTAAATCTCAAGTTAAGAAGATGTGCAGAAGCCTACCGAACTTTATATAAAGAAAGTTTACTACAGAATGAACTTCTGATTAAAGAAACTTTACCTCTTCTACACTTCGTTAACAAACTACAAAGATAATAATAATTTCCCAAGAAAGCCAAGTTTCCATTCACTTTTAAGCCTTTATGAAACACTCAGCAATTATTAGCCAATATAGATTTTTATTTCATCGATACCACAATTCTCACTATACCCCTCCCACTAAAAACTTAGTGTACGAATCACCTAAAAATCTTGTACTCCTCAGTACCGCAACAAGATGAACGAGCAGCAGAACCAGATGGTATCGCAGCAGCGGCTGGCGCTGGTCCAGCGACAGGCGGAGATGTCGTCGATCGACGCGCGGATAGCCCAGCTGCAGGGTCGGTTGCAGCGCAAGCGCGCCCTGAACCAGCGGCTGAGCCAGCAGCTCGCCCAGCAGCAGAGCACCGGCGTCGATCCGAGCAGCGTGAATCCGGCGACGGGCGGCGGGGGCGGTGGTGGCAGTGTCGGTGGAAACGTGAACAACACGACGACGAGTCCCAAGCTGGACTTCGGCAGCGCGGCCAAGCCCAGGCCGACCGGCAACATCGCCGCCATCGAGCCCTACTCCCACATACCCAACGACAACGACTTCAGCCTCAACAAGAACGACCCGAAGTACCAGACGCTGCCGTACAACACCAAGTTCACCGTCAACTTTAAGCCCCAGCTCGAGGACGACGTCAACAAGAACAAGATTCAGCACAGCGCGAGCGCCTCGCAGCTCGGACAGAGGACCACCAACTTCCAGCAGTTCGGGCACCAGATCGCCCATAGCCAGTCCCAGTCACATATCCAAGGTAAAATTTATGGTGACGAATTTTCTTGGTATTCCTTGTCATTTTTCGAATCTTTACCTTTTTAAATTAAGTTTACGTCTAAAGAATCCAGATATAACTTACTTTAGAAAAAGTAAAATAATATCATCCAAGAGTACGGAACACATTTATTCAACTATTTCTGTAAGCTATGTAATTGATAAAATAAATCATCAAAATTTGTTCGATTTAGATTAATCTCATTTAAACAAAATAAATTGAGATTATTATAATTATAATCATCGAATTCTTCTTATCTAGGTCAATCGCAACCCCTAAACGCAAACCAATCGCAGCAGCAGCTGAATTCGCCGAACCAGCAGTCATTGATAAACAATAACAACATAAACAACAACAACAATAATAACAATAACACTGCCAATCACAACTTCCAAGCGGATAGCAATCAAAGTCCCGGTCAAGGCATTCGCCTACTGGCACACCAGCACCCGAGTTAGCAGCAGAAGCAGCAGCATGGCTCGACCAGCTCGTCGACGTCAAGCCTGTCCTCGAATCAGAACCAGACGAATCAGAATCACCGGAATTTGCAGACTCACCAGAAGCCGGTATCGAGCGTCGCGCCCAGCTTCCCCGTCAAGTCGCCCATCTATCAAACCTCCTCGACCAAGATCCACCCTGTGATGCCGCAAACCCTCAGCCTTATCGGCCGGGGGCATCCCGCCGCCCAAACATACGCCAGCAACGTCAACGCACAGAATCAAAACGGCAGGGGTTAGTAGAGTTTGTAAAAATTTTTTCTTTTTTAATTAATAAAATTCATTTTTAACGGTTTTTACGATAATAGCGATACAAATTAGTAAGTGTGAAATGCTATATAAAATTTTGATTGACGTTTTAAAAACACTTAAGACACGTAAATCTAATAAATAGTGCAACTGTTAGAAAATCAACTAAAAATAAATAAAAAGCGATATCTTATCTCTAAAAAATAAATATCTAACACTAACCTACTAAGTGTCATACTTAAAGACTGCACTGTTTCTACATAAAGAAAATAAATAGGCTTTCTAATCTACCGATACTATTTATCCAAGCCCATTAAAAGAGCATTAATCGACAAAAATATGACGGCGTTCATCTTCCTTAAAGATATTGGTTCGAACATCGGACTACAAAACGGCCAGCTTCAGCAGCAACAACAAGAGACAAACTTGCCGGGGCGACCCAACTACCCGGCGCCGGTGTCACAGCAGCAGCAGCAAAGTGGCTCGTCGCACATGGCGACGACGGCGGGCTATCAGTCGCAGAACTCGCCGAGCTTGCCGCAGAGCGCCGTCGGCTCGATATTCGCCGGCTACGGCTACGCTCAGACCGGCCAGCCCGGACTCGACGAGCGGCTCAAGATCCCCGAGAAACTCGCCGGTCAGTGGCTTTCCACCCTCCGCGGTGTTTCCTATTTGACGTCGCGGTTTCTACCCGGTTTATTGTCAAAGGCCTTTCGACCCCGTCTCCTCGCCGCTGCTCGAACTGGAAGGGGACTCTTGCATACTTTCTTTATTGCTCTTTCTTGCGTTTAAAAGCGATAAAGTTTTAAGCGACAAAATTGTTAAAAAAATAAATTAGTTAGTCGTAATAAAAATTTCTGTTCATTTTACTTATTTAACAATAAATGAATCTTATTTTTCGAGATTTTTTTTTATTCTGAACGTGCAATTTCAAAAGTTTTCAATAACTCGTTTTTGACTAAATTTTTTTAAATAAAAATTTTGATTGAAAGTAATATTAATTATTGTAATAAAACTCTCTTTTTCAACATTAGGACTAGACCAGCAGCAGCAGTCACGTTTCGAATCGAATCACGGGGGAAAATATGAGGCGCAGCAGGTGAAGTACGAGCCCCACGGGCAGCCGATCAAACTGTTCGACCAGTCGGCCGGCAATAAACATGAGCAAACGGCAAAATTGCAGCAGCAGCAGCTCGAGCACCCCGGCCAGGCTTTCAAACACGAATCTCAACAGTTCAAATCCGAGCAAAATCAAAGCAAGTTCGAACACCTGACCGCCAGGTACGTAAACGCTACAGCGCGTCCAAGATCGATACTATTACTCTGGAAATTAAAATTTCAAACTCGGATCAAATTCAAGGTTTCATTTTACTTGTAAATGTGGAATTAACGTAGAATTTTTTTAATTTTTAAATGTATTATTGGAAATGGCCGGTCTCACTTTACCGTTTAATAAAGTTGTCATAAGGGGATTGAATATATGAGATTTCGAGAGCCATTCACAGAGAGAATAAAATTTAATTTATATTATATTATTTCGAACAGTCTTTTATAATAATATTCTCTCTCAATTTATTTCATAATTTTTTTCGTTCCTAAGAAGTTGAAATATTGATTTTCATTCAACTTCCGTATTGGAAAAATAGACTTTCTTTTTACTCCCGAATTCTTTAGAAACCTTTCAAAAAAGAATCATGAGACCGAATTTTCCAATAAAGTGATTAATTTCATGCTTTAATTAAAAAATATATCAATCTCTTCGGAGGATCAATTAAATCCAACTTGAACAAGATCACTACCGTTTTTATTAAAAACGTCTATCGATCGATCCTCAAAATCTCATTTTGCAATTGAATACAATCTTTTTTATTCGCAGGTTCGAACAACAACAGCAACAGCAGCAGCAACAGTTACTAAAGCACGATCACAATGCAAAGTTCGAGCCGCCTAGTAAGCTTCCGGAAAAGCCGTTCGATTTCGAGAGGAAGCCGACGGGCGAGGCCAAGCCGGAATCGGACAAAACGAAACCGGCGCTACCACCGAAACCCAGCAAGCCGAACCCTCCGCCACGACTGACCCAACACCACCCAGACAAACCCGTCGACGTCGTACCTGAAATCGTTGACGCCAAACCAAACGTTAATCTGCCCACGAGGTGAGGCTTGCTTTACTCGTTTTTTTTTATATCTGAAATAAAAAAGAGGTTTAATTACGATGAGTGCTGTTAGCTCTAAAAATTGTACTTTTAACGTAAATTATACAACGAAACGAACTAATAATTGCGCAATCAACGTATTGAAAAATACTAGAATAATATTGTAAATAAATTTTCTAAAGAATCATTTAAAAAACATGTTAAAAATTAATCTTTCGTTTAATCGGGTACGTCAAAAACAAAGTAGCGAATGAAGAGTGAATCTTTAATTGTTTCTTAATGTATCTAATGAAGAGAATATTCTCGCTGCTTCTTTATTAATTTATACTTCACGAAAGAAGCGTTTTGAAAGAGCTGCGAACGTCATTACGTTAAATGCTCTTTAAAAGCAAAGCAAAGCGCGCCGAAGCAATTTAGGCTAACTGTCCGAAACGCGCCATCCTCGCTAAAAGCGCATTTCGACATTCTCCCCATTTACTTACTCCTTCAATTTGAAATTTCTCTTCATCCCGTAATCGGATCCAACTTCAAAGTTTTAACATGAAATCTTATTAAAATGATCCTGCGTAATTGTGTGCAAACAATTATATGTACTTCAAAATTACGTGGCTATTTATCTGACCATCCAAAGTAAGCAATCAATTCACAATGAAATGGATGGATTTATTTAATTATTTATTTACGAGCGCAAGTACGTGATTTCAGCTGCGAATATTGTAGTCCGAATCCTGGGGTTCACCCTCCGACGGGGGGTTGAAGCCTCAAGGGTGCACGCACGCGCGCAAACGCACGCTTACCCGGTTAATTATAAATGTTAATTAGTCCACGATCGATTTGGCCGGCTGATCCACCTGCACGCGCCGAAAATAGAAGGCGCGCCTCCGATTCGCGCCCATCTCTCTCCTCTCCCCCTTTCTCGAAGTGAAAGTGCTGCACCGGACGGGCAGCTCGTCATTTCGCTCGGCCCTCGCGTCGCCCGACGAATTTTCCGCGATTTGCGTTCGGCCAGCGCGAAGTCGGCCGGTGGTGGGGTAGTGGCCCGCGCGGGGTACGGTCAACGATGACCGCGGCACGGAACAAGTTTCGCGGCTGCCGACTGCTCGCCGCGGTGCTCATCTGCTCGCTCAACTTCTTCGTCGTGCTCAGGCTCCTCGTGTTCCTCTTTTTCTGATGGGCTTTTAATTGCCCGTGTGACGCGAGTGCGCGAGATTATCGCCGCGGTGATTAAGATGCTACGCCGAGCGCCAGCACCGTCAGTCTGACTTCGAGTGATTTTTCGAGTGGGTTTATACTCTCGACTCGCTCTTACTCGTTCGCTGATTTTGATGTAATGCCTTGATTATTGCGCTGTATGTGTGTAAGAAATAGTTTTGTTTTTTATGGGTTACTGTTGTTTATTGTTGTTTTTTTAGTATCATCGGAGCAGTTTGTTTTTTATTTTTCTTTTTAGTAAAATTAGGTCAGTAGTGTTTATATAAAGATGTCATCATGCATTTATTTACAACCAATCGATTCTTTACATTAAAATTTTTTATGTTTCTTTTATGGAAAGATAAACGTTACGTTACGTTACGTTACTTACAAGAAAAACGATTAAATTTTATACCATATCATTGTCTCTGCATTTATTCAAAAGATTAGATTAAATTCCACAAATACTTTTCAAAAATGAATAACCAATTTCAACACCTAATCACTCAACACACAAGTGTCAAAAAAATCTTAACGAAAAATGTATTTACTTGTAGAGTCGAAAAGGAGGAGGATACTATTCCGCCGATCCCAACGTCAGAGCCACCGGAATCGCCGACGGACACGCAACTAAGCCAGCAGTTGCACCAGGTGATCAAGGCACGGCCGCTGGGCTTGAAGAAGGCACCGCTCTCGGAGCAGCCGAAGCTGCGCTACGCCAAGTCCAACGTTCACGTCTCGATAAATCGACGCATTGAGATGCCCCCCGCCTTCCTCTTCCCCGAGACCGAAATCCCTGCTGATCTTTTGCAAACGGAACAACAGCAGCAGCAACAGAATCAACAGCAACAGCAACAGCAACAACAGGGTGACGTGACTGACAGCAACGTTATAATCAAGAGGTCGATCGTAAGCCCCGTTAGCAACGACGAGATCGGCTGCAACGAGAAGTTGGAAGACTCGGATATCGTCGAAGCGCTCAACGTCATTAATATCGAAGATAATAAGCTCAAGTGAGTATAAAACACTAACTTTTTTATTTAAAGATACATTTACTTTAAAAGGCTATAAATTCTTATCTGTTTTTGCTAGTGACTATAAAAGTACAGTTTAACGATGTTTTTAACGGTTAAAAAATAATGGTAAATACTTATGTATTTAAAACAAAATATGCGATTGCAAAGTGATCGTAATGACTTATGTCAACATTTTCTTCGAGAGACTACTGGTCTTGAAGCTTTTTTCATAAAAAGTGAAAACAAGTGTATAGTAAAATGCAAATTATAAAAAATTTATTTAATTTTTTAAATCGTACTTGTGTAATAAAGTATTATGATCTAAATTTATATAACAGTCTAAACTTATTCAATCAAAGTTATTACATGCCATTAAATCGAATGACAGACATGTGGCGGCACATATGACGAAACCACGTGCTTTGCGTTTTAGGTCAGAGACAATCGAGATCGAGGGTGGCAAGCCGGCGGCGGACGTGATAAGACGGAAGAAGGGCAACCTAAAGTCCACGACGGGCAAGGTCAACCTCTCGAGGCGGGTCAGCTTCGACCCCCTCGCACTTTTGCTGGACGCGAGCCTCGAGGGCGAACTCGAGCTCGTGAAGAAGACGGCTAAAGAAGTAGCAAACCCGAGCTCCGCTAATGACGAGGGCATCACCGCCCTCCACAATGCCATCTGCGCTGGCCATCTCGAAATCGTCAAATTCCTCGTCGAGTTCGGCTGCGACGTCAACGCTCAGGATAGCGACGGATGGTCAGTATTGATTTTAAAGAAAATGTTTACATTCGAATCATATTTGGGAAAAAATTGTAATTTTTTTAAACGCGTATTTTTTTGCTTACAGCAAACGATAATTTTATAAATTGGGTATATGAGCATTGCTTGATTTCGAGCAAATTGGTGAAATTGTAATATTGAATTTCAGGACGCCACTGCATTGCGCGGCGAGTTGCAACAATTTGGCGATGGTGAGGTTCTTAGTGGAGCACGGTGCCTGCATCTTCGCCACGACGCTGTCGGACCACGAGACCGCGGCGGAAAAGTGCGAGGAGGACGAGGAGGGTTTCGACGGATGCTCCGAGTACCTGTACAGTAAGTATCGATAGGCCGTATTTTATAATTCCTCAATGCAACAATACCTACTCCTTTTATTTTTCAAACCATTCATATTTTATTTTATTCCATATCATTACATTTTTATTTTCACCCGAAAAGCACATTTTTCCATCAAAGCACGATCCCTCAATTTCCTTAAAAGAAACTCGAGTGTCGCTGCGAGAGTGGATGTTCCCATTGTGGGGCGGAACTTTTTCCCTGCTCCGCACAATACCTCCAAGAACTCGCCTTCCACCGTCCTCCGCTTGTTTGCTCGCTACTTTGCAAGCAGACTCCCGATACCTCCTCATTTTACTTGTTGATTTTAAAGAAAAGTAAACCGAAATTTAATGTTGAATAGGTGTTCAAGAAAAACTCGGAATCATGAACAATGGTCAGGTGTACGCTGTGTTCGATTACGATGCACAGCATAGTGACGAACTGTCTTTGAAAAATGGAGATTCCTTAGTGATATTGCGAAAGGGTGACGACAATGAGAGGGAATGGTGGTGGAGCAAATTGGGACACCAGGAAGGCTATGTTCCCCGAAATTTACTAGGCGTAAGTATTTAATCTCTTCAATTATACCTTATACTCCTTTTCATCAATCTCATCAGCAATATCATTTCAACCAATTTTTTTTATAATATTTCTTTTTTTTTTTATTTTTTTCCATTTTTATTTTTTCTAACACTTAACGCAATTCTAAATACGCAGATGCTTTTTCTACCTGTCATATAACGCATGCGTCATTAACCTTCGTCATACCTCTAAAATGAAGATCCTCGCCCAACTGGACTGTAGTATATATTCCTGACGTTTTATTTTCTCAAACAGCTAAATATAACCCATCGTATACGTACTCGTCGAAACATGCAATATTGATGTACTGATCGGATCTATTTTATTGTTCCAGCTATATCCAAGAGTGCAACCAGCGAAAGCAGACTGAAAGAGGACGTCACAGTTACGAGAGTTTCGCATCGATTAAACATTTATTACCGCAGTATTCAAATCGCAGCTTTATCTTCCTAGATACTGTAATACGCGTCACGACATATCCTGCTCTCCTCGAAAACGGAAATGAAAAAAAAAACTCTTTGGCGCGTACACGCCCTACGAATCGTTCTCGAGTGTAATTTTTAAAAAAAAGGCAATTTTTCTGCTTAAAATTTCGCTTACTTCGCGCTCTGGTCGCAATCAACAATCGGGCGGAGTTTTTTCGTTATTTATTAGAAAGTATTCGTTATAATACCTTCAATCATGTAACGGGAGAAGAATCAGTCGAATACGGAAAGGAGGGAGAACTTCATCAGCCTCACATTCACTTCGCGTTTTTTTTTTTTTGTACATATTTATACATTGCTCATGGACATTGTTACATTGTATGATTATTATATAATATGAAAAAAGCACCACTCGCATCGTCGCAATTTTAGACAATACTATATTTGTAGCAATAATTTTTAGCTCACCGTACAGTGAAATTCGATTGCAACGAGGTATCAAAAAAATGTGACAATACAAAATATTTTGTGGATATTTTGTGTTGAAGAAGTCTATACTAATATAAATAATGTATTATATATAATTCAAAAAGGTATATTTTAGCAGAGAAATGTGTAAAGTTTTAAAATAGATCTGCGTGTAAATGACAGGGAAATTGATTGAATTAAAAAAATTTATAAGTCCGCGGTGATAGCAATTATTATCGCGATTTAGAACTGAATTTTTTTAATCTTTGTAAAATATAATTAGGTGTATTTTAATGTATAAGTTTTATCGAGAATTTCACTGTACGGTCACTTTTAAAGCGATATGTAAAGTAGTTTTCATACTTCATTTTTTTCACGCTCCAAAGATAATGTGGAGTACGGCATTGTGTATGTACTTAATTACTTTTATTTTATTTGTTTCACCTAAATGTTTAAGTTTAGATGAAGTCAAATTTCACAAGCGCCGATGTTTTTTTTAAGTTTACCTCGCAAATTTTTTACGATCCGACTGGTTATTCGGATTTAAAAAATCCTTTTGCGACTGTGTAAATGCGAACTTGCCAATGGAAGGAACTTTTAGCGGTTTTATCGTTGTAGACCGATCACTCGAGTATTTTAGCATCTTGAAAGCTCCAATTGAATGTTTTTTTTTCCTTCAACATTTTCTTTGATTCTGTGCGTAAGTTTAAGAAGTTTACTTAAGCCTACAGTAACGATAAACGTAGTTGAGAATTTTTCCTTCAAAGCACAGACGACATATTCGACGATCTGTACGACGATAAATTGTAACACACCTATCGTTAATGAAACATGTGCCTTTAAAAGTAATAATAAATTTAAAACTTAAGATTATTGCCCGATATTATATGAGAAAGATGAAGAATCGTTTATAATAAAAAAACACCTGAAATGATTGTAGTCTCTTTTTTTATTTACCATCTTATTTCATGTTTTTATTACATAAATATAATATAAAAATTATATCATTCATCTGGCTTACAAAATCTCATCGTTGATTGGTTAAGGAAGATTAACACTGGGTACATAATGGAACTTTTAAAATAATACTTAATAAATTAAATAACGCCGTTACAACATGCATCACCAAAAGCTCAATCACAAAAATAGTACTTTTCAAAAGTATACACATACATAATGTAATTGTCAATATTCTAGAAGAGAAATAACAGAACATCTTATAAAACTAGTAAGTTTAACTTTACAAACTGATTTTTACATCTGCAAAGACGTCAAATCACAGTACCCACACTTTGATTGTTCAACGCCATAAAAAATGTTAAAAATCGTTTAAAATATATATTGAACGTAATATATATGAAATGCAAGTTATCTTATTTATGCTAAGAATTGTCATGCGCTTGCATTATTAAAGAACTGCATACAAATTTGAATATCACCGAAGTCATCTATCATTGTTCTAATTCTGAAAATAAATGAGATTAATTAGTTATTACTGATTTACTGTTCAAAAAATGCAATGGATAAAGTATTTGAATCACATACTTTTCTCTATAAATGTTTAATGTACTTTGAGCAAATGTTCCATTCTTTAAAGCGTGAATACAAAATTCAGTCAAGTGTTTGTAGCATTTTTGAGTAGTGCTGTGCATTCCTTGATTTTTCCACTCTGGAAGATCTTTTGTGATTGACCATGCAGCAAAAACATACTGGATTACGGCTGTCCAGTGCTGAGATTCTATTAAATTAAGTCCTTGATCTCTCAAAGCTTTCTGTTAATCAATAAAAAACTTCTGTTAGAAATATTTAGCTCAAGATTATCGTGCCTAAATCAAATTGAAAAACTGAAATACCTGAAAGTTGTCCAAATGAACATAAGCTCGACTATAATCTGATTCATCTAAGTTTGATGAAACTAAACTTGCATATACATTCTGTCTTAAAGATGTCAATTTTTCTTTTAAAGGATGAATATCTGCAACTGGCATTTTCTTTAAAATAACATCACGTAGATTATCATTTGGTGATAACATTTCATCTTCTTGCATGGACACTAAATCCATAATCATTTTGACTAACTGGTCATGACTGAGACCCCGCAGTCCATTTGCTAAATTTCCTGTAAATGTTTTTGTTGAAAGCCGTTCTCTCTTTTGTGGAGATACCATTTCTACATCGTCGTTGTCATCTAGAAGCAGTCTTTTTCTTGGAGTATTCCTTAATGTGATATTAGATAGATTTTTTGATGGACTTTTCTTTGGAGTCCGATCCCTGTATAATAAAGCAAAATATTTCAAAATTAACAAGCTCTTCAAAGATAAGCATTTAATTACATTTTAAATAGTAGGATTTACCTGAAAAGACTCTCTCTTTTAACGGAATCGATGTCAGGGGACCACACTATCGATCTTCGTCTTCCCCTTGTTTGTATGACAAGCTCATCTGGACTGGGTGCTGAAGGGCATGCATCCATGCTGTATCTTCTTGTTGTAGTAGTTTCAACTAATCATAATAATATTTAAATTATGCTAAATTCATTTTAACAACTTTTTTTTACTATTTTTCTTTCGTACCTGGAGAGACATTTGTACTTGTAGAGTCAGGAATCATTGCTAAAGCTTGTCGAGCTGATCTCCGCCGAGGAACATCAGGTCTTCGGAGAAAGTCTCTCCTCGGCGTGGCCATTGTTTCTAATCATTACAACACTTATTAGAATGATATAAAATTGAAATCATCAGAAAGAACAGTATACACTTATTAAAGTACATTTTTCTAAATTATAATCTGGTTAATTTTATTGAAAGTTTGAATAAAAAATTATACAGAGAACAGTATACTTTTCTTCCTTATAAAAACATATTACCTAAACAGTTCATCGATATCAAAATGATAATGTATAAATTGTATAATATTGTATAAATTGAAAATTTCAATAAATAACATAATGTAAACATAATAACAAATGTAATATTTATGATGACTACATCTTTTATATCTAATATCTCACTTTCAATAAAAACTTAAACAATGAAATACTAAAAAATTTTTGAATATGATTGACTACTCTAACAAAGATCCACCAACAATGAAATAAAAATCATGATGATATAAACATGTACCTAACTTTATTTACACTATAATGTTCCTCTAATTATTAGTTAAACAAATAAAAGAAAAATTAAAGTGAATGAAAGCAATAACATTGATGCTTCATGCAACAAGTTAGATTTGTTTACAAAGTAGCACCTGATCGTGACGCTGTTTTTTCGACATGTATGCGCCTCTCGTCATGACTGAAACGTCTGATCGATGGGCTATTTCCACTTGATTATACATACCGTAGAGAAAAAACGCGTGTCCCGTAACTTTCAGCCTGGGCGATAAACAAATTTTTAGTTATAATTCGCTGATCATTTGGGGACAGCGTCGAGAGACGAAACGACGACGCACAAACTACAAAGGAGGTTGACAGTTATGGCGGGAATAATGCGTTCCCTTTGGCGCGAGATCAGGCAAGTGCTGCTACCAGTGGTTGGTATTTCAATTAAATTTCGGGTGAGGGCGAGCTTTTAATTTTTCTTTTTAACATAATTTTTCTTCTTTTTTATTTCGAATGTTAGCAATTATATTGGAAAGTGTGAATACAGTACTAGAAATTATTTTAGATATGTTGAGTACATAGAAACGTGTCATTTTGTTATTTACGACAGCAAATTTGTTCACTCATTCGCTATATGCTTAATATTGAAAAAAAGATTTTTAGTTTTAAAACCTCTTCAGTTTATTTATTTATTTTCATCAGCTTTTTGAATTTTGAAATTTTAAAATAAAGCGCCAAAAAAATAAACAATGTGACCACAATAAAAGCTTATTATTTACTTAGAAAATAATTGTTACCAACCAAACTAATAATACGTTGAAACTTTCACTCCCACAACTTCAACTTCAAGTTTCGAGTGTTTGGGTTTGGTTAGCTCAAACATTGGTCACGTCAACAAGTGTTGTTTACCCATCTTCAATTAAACTTTAGTATTTGCAACATTTGTGTAAATTCGTACTTTTAAAGTAAACAATTTCATTTTTATCAACGTAATCAATTGAAAATGGTAAGAGATCTATGAATTCGTATGTAATTTTTTACGCAATACCACTTGTATACGGCGTTATCAAAATATTTTATTTTAATAATATTTATTTTACTACAGGCTCGTTATTTTCGAGAAGAAGATATTGATGGTATGTAAATTTTTAAAAAGTTGATCCTTTTGTTGTCTCTTTACTTTAACCTTTTCTATTATTTGCTTAGCCTAATTGAGCAACAGACCGTAACTTCCAGAATCCACTACTCTTACTAATAGTACATTTTGTTTTAGAATTCAGAGAATGTTTCTACTTGTATGCCAGAAGTGGACAAATACGTACTTTGGATGAGTTAACTATTATTATGCGGTCATTAGGTTTAAGTCCAACAATAGCTGAATTAAACAAATATCTCAAGGACAAAGGTACAAAATAATTCTTTTTTTAAAAGTTAAAGAAAAGTGTTAAATTTTATTTTTATTGTTTTGAGTAATCATTTTTTTAATTTGCAAAGGTGGAAAGATGTCATTCGCTGATTTCTTAGAAGCCATGCATCTTCAAACAAGAGCTGAGGACTTACCAAAAGAAGTTATAGAGGCTTTTAGAGCCGCAGATACTTCTAGAACAGGATCTATTCCTGCTCGTCAACTGGCGCACATGTTATTACGTTGGGGTGAACAATTGAGTAATAAAGAAGGTAGACATACAAATTTCAAAACATCACTTTCATAAAATTTAATTAAAGAACAATTTTATAAAGTTTTTCTACACGATAATTTTCGCTTTCAGTGGAACAAATCTTTCGAGAAGCCAATGTTTCTCTCAATGGACAAGTGAAATATGAAGATTTTGTAAAGATTGCTTGTGCTCCAGTACCAGATTATTATTAACAATGGCAGATTACTAAACTAATCTTACTTAAATCTATTAGGTTGTTGAAAAATCAAAAAAGTAGTCAATTTTGTGTACTTAATATCTATTTGATAGAATAATTAAAGTATGGAGGAAAACAGCCTAAATCCATAAGCAAAACTTTGAGAAGGGTAAAATATTTTATTAATTATATTATACACAAATTCTAAAGTATGTATATACATAAGATTTGTTATATTAATTACAAAAAGACTTTTAATGAGCTTAATTTACAGTGGACATAGGCTGTTTTATTATAAAGGTTTACTGTTTCACTAGAATATAGGCTGCTTATCGTTTTTAAAGTCAAACGACTGCATTTGCAATACTTTTTATATTTTATATTATCTTTACAAAAGAAATGGACTGATGACGAGCTTAAGCCAAAATGCTTGCCCTCCTTTAAATTGCTTTTATAAATTTATTGATTGATAAATTATCGAGTGACGGTAATAAAGGGACCAATTTTATCAAAGTTTAAAATTCAATTTACTTATTTTCGTATCTACCTTTGTTTCGAAATCCTAATGTTTATTGACTCTTATAATTGTATAATTAGCTCCCTGTAAGAGCTATCGCTATATTTTAATTTGGAAACTAAAAGATTTAACAATTACTTTAATCACATGATAGACAGTTTTCAAATCGATATACTGATATTAATTATGCAATTGCATAAGGTTTGAATCAAATGAAAGTAAATAACAACTGATAAATCAGTTTTACAGTACTTTTCAGTACTTTTTGATATGCAAATTTTCTTTTGTTATTTATAATTAAAAAACGTTGATTTATTTTAATGTTTTGTAGGTATCTCAATCGAAAATTTAAACTACTTTGTACTCTTCAAACTTACTTTCAAATCTTTATGAAACGATTGAATAATAATTATTATACACGAATACATGCATATCAAAAAGTAATTAAAAGTCAAATTTCAATTCAAATCTCAAACGCTCAACTCCACCGAAAGCTCGTTCTGTACTTAAAAACTCAACATTTCCCGGAACACAGAATCCCTCGCAGAAACCCAAAAAGACCTCGCACATCTCCCTTCCCTTCCCTTTAAAGGAACCGGCTTCCTTTGGCAACTCGGCCTAAATCTTGCTCCCGAGGCTCGTCGCCTTGGCTCGTCCTCATTGGGTGCTCATGGCGGCCTTGCCGTCGGACGGCGGCGAGCCGCACAGTATGACGGCCGTGCTGACGGCGGTGGTGAGGAAGAAGATGCAGAGGAGCGCCCGGTCGCTCACCAGTGCCACCTGCTTCCACTCGAGCTCGGTGCGCTCGCGGCTGTCCTGGTCCAGCAGTCGCCTCTCGTTCCGGTCGATCGTCGCCTGCACGCGGCCGATCACCCGCGCCCAGTGCGGCTCGATCACGCCGTCCTTGCCCAGATCTGCAAGCCAAGCACCCCGTCGTTAATCTCCTCCTTTTTTACCAAATTTTACGGGGAGCGGGGATTCCTTTTGCGTCCCCGATCGTCTCTTTTAAATGGAATGATGGATGCTTCTTGTTCGCGTTAAAAACCGCGAGGCACGTGCAGATCGTATGTCACGCCGTGAGGATGTACAGGTCGAACGATAACGCGGCGCGCTATCTGATTTCAAATTCGCATAAGCGTGGGTCGCTTTCACTAAATTTAATTTATGAACTTTGCCGGGTGTAGGACAGAATTTATTTTTGGCTGAACAGTACATATCGCTTTTTCTGAAAATTATCACCGCGACATGGGAATAACCTTTTATCAACATCGACATTTTTTTTGCGAGATACGCAGAAAGTTCGAGCCTTGGTACATCGTATAAAGTGATATGCTGGAAAAATTTCACCGGCGATCATTTGGTATTTTTGAAATAAATTCCGTTTATGCCGGAATTAGTGAAGTGGGCTCGAGGGAGGGATCTCATTCTGCTGCCGGCGCTCGGGTTTTAGTGCATAATGAGCTCAAATTTACAAAATGTTTCAGCGGATTTCCCGCGAATGGATAGCGATTTCAACGAACCATTTTACTTCCCCGGCATTGCCATTTATTTTCGTTGCAGCGGATTCGAAGGAGATTATCAATTTAATATCGCCGCAATTGCTGTCGTCCGCATTACGCGATAAAAATTTTTTTCCCGAATTTTTTCCTCGCGCGCGATGCGGCTTGATTAACGAACTCGGCAATAAAGAGAAATGGGCTCACCTAATGTGGGACTGCTGTGATCGCTCGTATGTCTTCTTCCAACATATTTGGGGGACATGTGCTGCGGCTGCGGCTGAGGCGGCGGCGGCTGCTGCGAGTGGGAGTGAGGCGGCGCCTCGGATTTACAGTGCAGTGGACAATTTCTTCTCTTGACGGACTCCGGAAGCTCCTACATAAATTTTAAATTAGTTTAGTTACTTGTCGCCAGGTCCGTTTGCTCTTACAACCTAACCCGACGCTTGCAGGCATTATCATCTTCAACTCAATCACACAGAAAATTATTTTTCATTTTTCTAGTAAAAGAATGATGCTTATATGAATGGTTTTTAAATTTTTAGGATAGGAGGTATTATGGGATAGGTATATAAATAGCGGATTTCTAAATTTGACTTTTATGACACCAGAATTTCTTCAGAAATAACTTTAGAAGCAATAAGATAATACATTGCGTTTGAGTCGAAAATACAAAGTTTAGCTTAAACAAATGCAAAAAAATGCAATCTCTAAATTATACAGGAACGCCATCAAAATAATCAATACATTGCATTCAGAAATTTTTTACGTGAGAGAAAGATGAATTGTATGAGTATTTAATTCTTGAGTAAAATTCTTTGATCACTCTTTGGGATAGAGTATCTGAAATTTAAAAAGAAGCCAAAAGTAATTTATACTTTTCTCAATGTGATGTACTTTTTAGCTAATTTTGAAATGATGATTTTTTTTAAGTAAAACATTCTGTTTTTCTTAATTAACTAAAAATAATTAATTAGCTAATCGTAAATTAGTTGCAACAGAAAATTTATTTATGCATTTGTTATCTAATCTCCGCTGATATGTATAATTCCAGTGCGTGTTTGTAGAGAAAGCGTCGCCTATATTATCTTATATTCGATTGAGATAAAAGCAAAAAGCGCTGTGTAGACGCTACTTTTTAAACACAATTATATTTGCAAAGCTTTGGTGCCAGTAGCAGTTAGCAGGTGCTAGCTAACGCTCACTTTATAAGAATCTTTTACTTAACCATTTCGATCAGAGGTATAGGTATAGTTTTCTATTAAGTTGTAGAACTTCAGTTTTAATAAAAAATAAAAAATGGAAATAAAGGGCAAAGTATGCATTATTACTGGTGGTACAAGTGGAATCGGCCTAGAAATAATAAAGAAACTGCTTTCCTATGAAGTGAAGGTAAAATTATTTTTACTACCAATATTTATTCACGCGATAAACAATTTAGAATACAAAACATTTGTTCTTTGTACATTAGCACATTATTTTATTTGAATTGGATAATGCAAATGCGAGATTGGTAGTTCACCGATTGAAGGAGGATTACGGAGAAAGAGTCGCGTTTTACCCGTGCGATGTTACTAATACTGAAAAACTTAAAGGTAAACTCTTTAATTATTTTATTTTTGCAATTTATTTAAATACAGTGTTTAGGTAAATTATCAAATTGAAATATAAATTTCAGAGAACTTTGATAAAGTTTTTTTAAATTACAAAACCATCGATATTCTCATAAACAATGCTGGCATCTTGAGTGAAGCATCTTACGAGCGATTGATTGACATAAATTACGTAAGTAGCTTAATTTATGAATCTCTTTAAAACTAATAAATGAAATGTTTTGAAATTCATTTTAGAAAGCGCTAGTCGTAGCTTCTTTAAAAATGATCGACTTAGTCGGCAAACATAAGGGAGGAAAAGGTGGCATTATCGTCAACGTGGCCTCTATTTTGGGCCTCACGAATGTACTTTTACCAGTTTACTGTTCCTCAAAGCACGCAGTAGTGAGCTTCACTTACACCTTAAACGTAAGATTTGTCCTATTCATTTTCTAGATGCTTAAAAACCAACTTTTAATCGAAATAAAATTTCTATTTGCAGCATAGTGCTAATGTAACGGGAATTCGAGCTCTCGCTATTTGTCCCGGACTGACCGATACTACTCTGAGTCACCAATTAAGTGCAGGCTTGGACTTCATTAAAGGTAGTGATGTAGCAATCAGAGGGCTTCCGAACCAACCGTAAGTATTTCAATTTATTTCTTATTAGAAACAAGACCGTTTAATACCTATACTTAAACTTTCTGCAACTATTATTAATATTTTATGGTTTTTAGAGCTGAAAATGTGGCTCAAGCTGTTGCCGAAATTATACAGACTAATGAAGATGCGGAAGTTTGGGTTAGCGAAAACAATGAACCTCCATACGCTGTTAAAGATGTGGATCTCAGAACTTTGAAATACAATTTGTAAACTGAAATTGATATCTGGAAATGATATCACTATTATATACTTTCATTTAAAAGTTTACACAGATTTTATTAAATTTCAACATTCGTTACATTGCGTCTATTTCAAATAACACGGAAAATTTAATAGAAAACGGAAACAAGCGCAGAAACCGTTTCATTTTACCGAGCTATCCGCTTAAATCATCCACGCATCCCACGTTCAAATCCGTTATCAATCCAGCGGCGGAAACATCCACTCGATCCTACCGCCCGGCGCGGAAAACGCGCGCGGACTCAATCAAAAAGTAACGGAACTCGCGCGCGCGCGCGCGGCCAATACCGCGATTAATTCCCGGCCCGAAATTCGGCCGGCGCTAATTATCGACGAAACAATTACGGCGCGCACGCGGAGCGGCGATAAATCGCGACCGCGTTTTATCGGCGCTCCCGCGCCGCCGATTAATACACGTCGCGGGCCGCCCGCGCGAGCGCGGCCTCCTCCGCGCGAAATGCGCCGCGATTTACGGTGTACCTTTTGCGCCGCGCGAATTCCGCCGGACAATACTTATATCCCGCGCCGGACGAATTTTCGCCGGGTGCTCTTTATGTTGCTCGAGCGACGACGAAGAAGCGAGAATTCGCTGCTTCGCGAAGCGCGCGTAATCGCTTTTTTTAGACCTCGTGGATACATATAAAGGTCTGGAATTTATTTTAAAGTATGCTTTACTTTCTTATGGTTACGGGAATCGTTTAAAATATTTTTTTAAATGTAGAATTCTGTAAATAATTAATATACATTTTCTCAATAAATTGTTTGTTAAATCGATTTGGCCTAGTTATCAAAAGTATTGGCAGGCTGTGAAGCTAGAAAATATTTGGCAGCCAAAATTTTTGAAGTGTAAATTATTTTATTGACGTCATCATATTTCGTGCAATGTAACGGGAAGATTAAAGAGATTCAATATTCCGCACCGGCTGATGTAGTTAAAGAGAATAAAAGTCTAATAATAGCCTCATACAAAAACTAACGTAAGTCGAGGATAGACACAAAATTCTATATTTACTTCGCGCAATTTATCTTACAATAAATCAAAAATTAAATTAAGCCACAGAGATTAGGCATTCATAGTAAACATTAGTTAATTGTAATTTAAAATTTCTTTACGTTGCGTCAATGAATTATGCAAGTGAAAATTATTATATAACTTTCACCTTAACTGCGATTCAACAAAGTTTAAAGTTACGTTTCAGCAGTGAATAAATTACCCTTTAGAATGTATCCCGGCAAAAGGTAAAAAGTCCTCTCAAACATTCCCCGGAGAAAAGTTGGCAAATCATACGGACAGTTTCCGTATCCCAAATAGAGACAAAAGACCGTAAGACGGCGTAAAAATTGACTCTTCACCTGCCAGAACAACCCGTCCCCCATTTTTCTCCTCGCCGTTTCCTTGAATAATATATATGCAAACCTCTCGAAGTGTCCCTCAAACATTAAAAAAAGGAGAGGAAAGGAAAAAGAAGAGCTCAAGCAGCCACACGCCGTCCGGATCAATTTATCGCGCTGTAGCCTTTAATTCGAGCATCCTCACCTCGTGGAAATTGAGAAAAACGATTTTGGCGAGCTTGTCGAGCACGAGGGACTTGACGCTCTGCGGCACGCGCGTGCCCCTCACGCCCCGATGATGTAGGTTCAGCGTGACGACGGCCAGGCCGGAGGCGAACGACACCAGGCAGATGCTCACCCCGTAGTACAGACCTGCGGATCGTAAAGCCCCGTACGTATAAAGAGACCCCCGACTTTGCGTAATTTATCGCTCGGAATTTACGGCGCCGCGGATTTCTCCGCTCGGCCAACGCCGGCCGCGGATTTAATTGTCGTCCCACCGCGGCCGGCCCGGCGCGCTACTCTTTCTTTCGCTCGCCGCTGCCAGCGGAATTCCGAGCGAACTCCAATGGGCTTCCCGAGGTACTTAATAATAACTTGATGTATTAAGTACCTGGGAGGGTGAGAGTGACCATTTATTACAGTGCTCACTCTTTAATGTTGGATATTCTTACTTATATAGGTATTTACTCTATTTTTACCGAAAAAATTGACAATCTGATTATAAATAAATTAAAGGTAAAATAAGTAAAATAAAAAAATACAATTTAAATTATTTCAGAAAATTTAAATGAAAAGTATTTTACGAAACGCAAAAAATAACCTGACAATGAGTCTCTATCTAATAAGTACCAGCAGAATTTGTTATCCTGAACATCTCCGTAGAAAAGTTATGCATATCACGTTTTCACTTAACAAACTTGTATATGTAAGTCGAACGCTATAAGCAAACTATCTCGTCAAGTTTCTTAATTGAATTCGTACTTTGAATTTGATAAAATTTCAACTCTATGAATATCCGGTGACTTTTGAAATTAGAATACAGCAGCAGTACTGGGTCTCCAAATCCTTACTTACACATAAGTTTCGATATTTTTATTGAGAAATACAAGTTTTTTTAACTAACATTACTGATAATTCATATGCATACGAAAGGCAAACAAGAAGAGCAAAGTACGTTCCACCAATTATTCAAATACTTTCCTCTTCTTACATAAAGAACAATCGAGTTAAGGGTGATATTCATGAGTTTTAAAAATTACCCGACACTGAATAGTAGGGTATTCTTTTCTCGCAAATGTCACTATAATGCCGAGTGATTTTTTCCCTCTTTAATTTCCATACTAGAAATAAAGTTAGTGTTATACAAATTCTGCTCGCAGCAAGGAAGAACTTAAAAAAGCGCCGAAACGAAAGACCCGAACTAAATTTGATACTCATAAATTTTATTTTTCTACGTTGAGTTTAATGATTAAAATTTCTAAAATATTATTTTTCTCTTGAAAGCGAATAATTTTATTTCATTCAACAAAACATAAGTGAAACCAAAAACTTTTTTACTAAAATACTACTTTCGTTTTAAATGTCAAGTTCCAGGTAATAAAAAAAAATAATAAATTTAAGAAAAAACGCTAATACCTTTCCTTGACAACACTTTCTGCTTTCCCTAAAAATCAAAAAGTGATAAGCGTACTCACTAATAAGGGGCGTCTTCTCGGTGGGCGGCAGGGTCTCCCTTATGGTCATGAGAAAGACGGTCATGGAGAGCAGTGCCGAGATGCCGAGGGTGACCTTCTCGCCCGACTCCGACGGCACGTAGAACACCAGCAGCGCTGCGGGACAAAAAACGTATAGGTATAGGCGGACGGCCGATAAAAAAAGTTCGAGGGGAGAGAAAACTTTTGTTTCCATTTGGAAACCACCGTAGACTTTTAAAGAGCAACGACGCTTCCCTTACCATCTATTTATCGACTCTCAACGAGGCAGAATGAAGTTTCGGCCCAGTTGAGCGGAATCGAATTTTTTTCGCAAATTAGCCAAACTGTATAGGCGCTCCTCGAGTTTTTATTTTTGTAGCTGTCGCTTTTATCGTTACAGCCCCCTTTCAAATGGAATCGGCTGTTCTTTCTTTTATTAATTTCTTTTATTTACAGGTAGTAAACTGTTCGAAAGTAATTCACTGCGATTCATACTTGTTTGCTCGAGTGCATTAATTTTAATGTGCGAAACTTTTTTAAACGCGGAACAACGAAGCTAAACACTGCATCGTCAAACTAATGAATACAAGGGATATAAAAGAGTCTTTATACTCTCGAATTCCCTCGCATTTCTTTAGCGGCGGACGGTGCAGCCATGAATTCGATTGGAAGCGAAACGCATTGCGAGACGCACTCAGTCGAATATTCATGGAGGTGGAAATTGATATAACGGTTAGATAATTTTTCGTCGCCGAGCCATTATTCAGGATTGAAACGGCCGAATAGCTTCATCCGCAGGGAAACAACTGGGGGCATAATTGGTATATCTGTATCCCCAAGTAGAAGGGTAACTTCAATAAGGCAACTTGGGGGATGCACAGATATCCCGGCGAAAACTTTCCATAACTGCCTTAAGTGGAACAATTCAGTTTGCGGCGATGCGCGAATACGTACAGGACCGCCACGCTTCTGCTCTATCTATTTCATCAACCTCGAGCTTTTCTTTTACAACTTTCGAGGGATAAAATTTTAACTTTATGCGGCATTGCTTTGTTTACGAGTTACTCTTTTTTAAGGGATTAACACAGTTTTTCATAATTTTTACTGCAATTTTGAGGGGATGTAAGGTTTAATTAAATTGAAAAATGTATATGGAAAGAAGTTTTTTTAAAGTTCAGTTTTTTTCAAAATTCTGTTTGCATTAAAAGTTTATACACATAGGTTTCGTAAAACTCTGAGACTACGTGAATTCTAGCAGAATAAAAAATATTTATTTTCAAATATATGGGTAACATAAATAATATAGCTCATAAAAATATACGAGGTTTGTAGTACAAGGTTTTAGATTTTGAAAAAAAATCGTCTAAACTTTTATTTAGTCAATTCACTTTCAAATTCTTGAAATCCTTTTGCAGCTATTTTACATTTTTGCAATCTGTTAACCAAACTTTTTTAAATAAATTAGTACGTTTACCATTAGTCTGAGAAATGTTAGAAATTTTCGTATTTTGTAGAAGGTGACATTTTATTCTAATGCTGCTTCAATTTCACGATTAATGACTGGTCGAGGACAATTTGAAATACTTTCCCTACATAGCTTAGTAATTCTCGACATAACAATTAAGTCTATTTGTTAGATACTGTGCATTTTTCTTTCTCCTCTTTTTGTTTTATCAGTAATATTTTCTTTGTTTATTTCTTTCATAGATATTACAAGTTAAATTATTTCTGTAATGTTCATTGTAAAGCCCTTACAGTCCAATTAAATAAATAAATTAGCAAATTATTTATAAAAGTAAACCTGTTTATACCTCAAACGAACTTTTTATCTACTTTAAGGAAAACTACGATTGCTCCCCTATTTCACAAAAGTACCAATCGTTGAGGCGAAAAACATTCCCTCCAAAGGTGATCAGTGCAGTAATCATCGAGCGTACACTGACCTACATTCGAAGTGGCTCGATTCGCACTCGATGAAAAAAAGCGCGTCCGAGCAATTAAAAACACCCTAACAAGACGCCCTCGGGAGCGACTGGATTTTCGACCGTTTAGACCACCGCGCTAAAAAAAGAAGCGTTTCCCCGCCAATTAACGGATTTCCTCGCCTTTTTCGCCCGGCGAGCCGTAAAAATCAACTTTCCGCAAGATCCCATCAAGGACTTCTACCCTTTTTTACCTCAACGGGGTATTTGCGCCTTGCGATGGCGCCGCAGTTCGTTACCGCAAATACCGGCTTTTATGGCTTATTGAGGCTCGAAGGCCCTGATTGAATTTCTCGATAAGTAACACGAATCAATCTTCGTTTCATTATGAAAAATTGTTATGGCAGATCAGGGCATTTGCTCTAAAACTGTTTATCTAAAGTGCGTCGCATTTTTTTGTGATGTATTTTTCAACGCGCGCTTTTATCCCGCTGATATAAATGACTCGCCGATGTTCATTAATGCTATATTGTCATCAAATATTCACCGTTAAGCTGTTAAAGAATAAAAATTCTTTACCTTCGACACATTTCAATAAACCTCGGCGCGTTAAAATTCTGCGTTTATTTATTCCCCCGCGAAAAAATGTAGTTCCTTTATGAATAAAAGAAATATCAGAATCCCAAGGTTTCATAAAGGGCTATGATATCGACGCTTGTCGCAATAAACTGAATTTCTTTGATTTCACGGCGAAAGCACTCGCAAAGCTCCGCAAATTGTTCAACGGGATTCGAGCGGCGCACCACGGAATAAGCAACTTCTTACGCCCTAGCAGTCGTAACAATTTCTAAGATCGCTTTTGGCCGGCCCTTCTCCTCGCGCCAGGGCAATATGTAAATTTGCCTTGAATCCCGCAACGGACGCGAAAAAAAGCAAGAGAGAGAGAGGATGAACACGCCTCTCCTGGGGCGGGTTAAATATTCAAATTGCTCGGGCGGCCCATCGGTCCGCGAAATATAACGCTGGAATTCGATGACGTTGCGGGGATTTCGCAGGCCAACGAAACGTCCACTTTGCGCGTCCGTTAAAGAGGCACCCACGAATGATTTTTATTTTTGCCGGTGTCCCTAGCTCTTCCGTCGCTGTCGGCTATAACGAGAGCAATTAAAATGCGCCGGTGCGTTTGGAGTTTTTTTTCGGGAGTTGCGTTTTGAATAATGAGACCGGGAGTTGAGAACTTCAAGAGGGAAGCGCGAACGAGCGTTTAATTGGATTATTTATTGCAGTGGAATTTACTTTTGAAATTGCTCGATAAAAATAGGAAATATTAGCTCTTAACGTGGGATATCTTCTTTCTTTAATTTCCCGATATTATTTTTTGTATCTGTACTTAACGGTTGAACGCTCATCGATGATTTGATTAAAAATTTTCTCTCGTGCGTCGCAGGTGTCAGCAACTCAGCGCAGCAGCGCACGAAATTAATACTCTATATAGAATGAAGTTTGATCTACCAGCTTCCGGTGATGTTCCTCCGTTAAAATCAAATGCTGATAATTCCCAGACCGACGGAACAAGAAGCAAAGAAAAGAAAGCTTTATCTTTTAGATTATATCTATCTATTCAGATGCAGTTTTGCTTAAATATAGTACAACTACCTTGCGCAGTTAGACGTAAATATCATACTTTACATGTTCGAGAAGATAACTCTCATCTAGGAGTATATCGTTTAAAGCAGAATTACAATTAAGTAAAATCAGTTTCCTGATAGAAATACAGAAACAATTTAATGACTCAAATATGCCGAACGAGAAGTTTAACGAGTTGAGAGCTCAGGCAGAAGTGTAGTACAAGGTTATATCTAAGGAGAACTCAAACTTTGGGCTGTGTGGTCCTCTAACGTGATTGATCACCAGTACTTTAAGGGGAATGCCGTCTTGCACGCTGAGCATGCTTATTTCACTTTAAAAAGGGTCATTGCTAAGGCAAAGGCACATTTCACTTGCGCAATGATTAATCAGGATACACCAAGGGATGGTATCGAATCAAAACCATGAGAATACTCTGAGAAGGAAAATGACTCAATTAAGCTTAATATTTTTCAACATCAAAAAATATTCGTCCTGGCGACTCTTTCCTCTCATTTAAAAGTTTATTGATCAGCTGTTCCGCTGCTTCTCCAGCTCAGTATTAAACAATTTATTCTGATTAAAAATTTTATTGTTAACTTTACGATCAAAGGTAAATTAGGGCTGTAAAGAAAATGAACACCTGGTAATTTACTCCCACGTTGGGCAACCCGTACTTTCATTCACGCGTAAATCATTCACCTGAAAAATTATTGAAATATTTTCTTGCAGCCATGTAATTTTCTCTTCGTCAAATATATTCTGAGAAATTTCCCTACGATTTGTAAGATTTTCCATCAAACTTTTCTTTGAAGGAGAAATTCAATTTATCCGACGTATTCGAGTAAAATGTCAAATCAACGATATTGAAATTGGTGCAATTTTGTCGCCAATATAAAATACACAATGAAGCAGAAAATTATTCTGCTTCTGGATTTATAAGTGCCTCATTTAAGAAAATTAATTAACTACTTGTCAATAGAAAAATTTTAGCGAATCATTATTCGAGTCTTCAAAGCCTAATGAATTAATCGATCCTTTATAAGCTTTCGCTTCAATTTGCTTATAAATCTTGATTACGAAATTTATTATGTAATCATTAATCACTCCTATAATCCATGTCTTTTCTATTATTATGTAGGCAATATATCATAGAACAAATTGAAATTTCTATTTTCTACGAAAATACGTGATTATCTATCGACGAGATAAATCATTAGAAAACAATTGATACTGCCGCACGCCAATTAATCATCAAACACTTACGAAGAAAATCGAAAAGTAAACAATAGAAAGTAGCTTACCAATTCCGTTGATGAGTATGCAGGGCAAAATGAGGTTGAAGACGTAGAACATCGGCCTGCGCCGCAGCCGAATCTCGTAGGTGATGTCAGGGTACGGCTCGGGGCAGCAGGAATAGATTTGCACGTTTCGCGTCGCCGAGAAGTCGACGAGGTCGAACTCGCCGTTCGCCTGGTAATTGCTCACGTCGCCCTGCTCGCTCTGCCTCTCGAGGTCCAGCTGCAACGTACGTAGGGATCAGTGCGAGTCGCGATTGATTTTTTTTTTAACTTCCGCAAAATCGCGGCGGAGCCGTACTTTACGAGCAAATCTAATCGCCTACCCTTTTTCGAGAAAATACGACGCTTTTAATGTATGTAGAATCGACGAGCTCGTGGCTTTCATGCTGCAATTTTTTTTTATGTGACGCGAAAGCGGTTCATGAAGATAAATGTTTTAAATTCTTACGGAAAGTAGTATTTTACTTTACTTTACGACTGATTCAATTTTATTTTCTTTATCGTAAAATTTACTTTAAATGCTGCTACTGTGATTTAATAGTGTAACAATTCTTTTTCTATCGAGTTTAATTTCACAGTTTATAAGGGTAGATTAATTAAATATTTTAGTGACTTATATAACGAGTTTGTACTATAAATTTGTGAGCTTTAGCACAATATATGTAAATTCACTGAAATAAATTCGGCCCTTGTGTCAAGCGCAAACGATTTTACAAAAGCACCCAACCCGGGGCATTTTCAATTAACTCACTTATTGCCCAAAAACAATATAGTCGCACTAAATTTTGCCGCGAAATTTTGATAATGAATCCCATAAACATCTCGAGGGTCTTTAAAAATTTTAATTAATTCTTGGACAGTTCGAAAAATTTCAATTTAAAACTTGCCCGAGGTTATCGATGACTAACGAGCTTAAAAGATCGAATCTCCGCAAACCCAAATGAATGTGTCACTTTCCGGCGTCACTTCATTAAGAGCCATCGGCGCTTAATCCGAGCTTACGACAAGACGGCGCAAGCGCGCGCCTGATTATGCGTGCTGAAATTATACCCTCCTAACCCCCGGGACTGCTAGTTATAAACCCCGGCCAATTTCCTCGGGCTCCTCCGTCTTACAGCGGCGATCGGGAGCCGGAAGTTATCTTTTTTTGCACTCGCCGGAGGCGATTAAAAAATTTTTCATCGAGCTTTTCTCCCCTTGGGGCCTCGCTGCTCATCCCGGAAATCGCGTTAGAAATAATCTAGTTGCTCTCCTTAGCTCCGCGCGAATTAAAAATTTTGTCGTCATTATATACTTCCTACGGCGTGTAATTGTTCCTTAATACTCGCGATTTATTAAGAGTTTAGTGTTCGTTTACCTTCTCTTTCTTCGAAGCCGCAATTTTTCGCGTGGCTGACTGTATCGCGCTTTTTCTACTTAAACCGCTCGCCGAGGGCTTTTGATTTTCTTTTATAGTTCTTTTAGGGGTACCGTAACCTTTTACGTTTTTATTTTACGTGCATGTATCGAGGAAAAAAGAGGAAGATAAATGAGCATCCGTAACAATTGAATGATGACACTGCGTTTGAGGAAAGTTTTCCAGAGTAAAGTGACTCGTGACTCGACTGCCTGGCGGCAAGAAAAAGGGCCGTCCCTTTATCTTGTAAAATATAAGAGCAAAGAACTAACAGGACAAGTGTCTCACCTATACGAAAAACGTATCATTCCAACTTTTTATCGCTATTGTTTGTTCCCTCTTTGTCGCAAAAAACTTATTGCTCTTCAAACGAATATTATTTTGCTGCCTCTTTCATTTACGAACTTAGCATCGACACTAGAGAATTTACTATGAAAATAAAAATATTCAAAATAAGAAAAAAGATAAATAACTGTTTAACTTTAATATTTAATCATTTAATAACTAGTTCCCGATTAGAATAAAAATAGAGAAGTTAAGTCGTTGGATCAAGATGCTATAAATGAAACTATAAAATAGTATGTAATCAACATAATCTTTAAAGTATCAATAGATTTAAAAAGAAAATTTTATAGTGAATTTTTTTATACCCCAATATCACGTATCTTTTTTTCAATATTTACCTACAGCTTACCCTTCGAAAATATACGTCCAACGAAATGGAACATAAAATATAAGTTTGAATTACGCGTTCCAATCCGAAAAACGATCATTTAATAAACCAAAAACCATTGTTTCTAACTACATTACTCAGCGAAAGTAAAACTCATTTAAAAATTTAATATAAAAGCAAAGCATCCCGGTAACAAAAAAATTATTCATGCTGCACACACAGGACGCAAATCCCTCGTAAATCCCCGCCAACAAAAAAAAATTCAAAATAAAAACATAAATCACAGTGGAAGCAGCGCGCGTATAGCTATGTTTTTTCAAGAGGGCGGCGAAAGCGCGGCAGTAAAAGCCCGCGCGTCGCGAGCGTCGCCGCGCAGAGCTGCCCATCGGCGGAAACGTCGAACGCGCGCCTCTGGTTTACTTCACTTTCAGGGGGCGACGGCGCGAAACCACACTGCGCGCCGCGAGTCACTTGCTCGCCTCGCGGATAATTGAAATTCCCGCCGCCCCCGCCGCGGGGCTAACAGAGCAAATAATGCCCGCGGAATTCACGCTCCCGCGATCGGGGGCTCGCGTCGCCCGCGCCGCGGCCGTAAGATTTTTGCGGCCGCGAGCAATTTAACGAGGTAAAACGCGCGAAATTAACTGGGACGAGTCGCGCGCGGCAGGGGGTAATTAGGTTTTTGCGTGCGCCGTTTTTCTCCGCCGGGCCATCGCGATGAACCGCCTGAAAATCCGCTTTTAAATCGCGGCGGCCGGGTGATGGACGGGTTTTTGCGCCGCGCGACGTTTGAAGAAGCGGCGCCACCGGCGCTGTTCGATTTTCCTCGTTGATAATGGGTGGTAAATCTTATTAATTAGATACAAATTAAATGCGCGTCGAGATATAAATGTAGGGCTCTCGGCTCTCGGTGGAAACGTGAATTTCTGATGCATAATTAGGATCTCCGTTTGATGGGTAATTAATTATACCGGTTCTGTCAATCTAATTTGTATCAAATTATTATCGATTCGGACTACATAATGGAAATGCGATTGTTGTAGATGCTTCAATCGTGTTTTCGATTATGCTTTTTGAAAAACTTTTTAGAAGACAATTTTGAAATTTTGGTAAACTTTAAGGTGAAAGTACCAATAGAGCGACACTCCGGGGCATATACGAGCATTTTCTCGCGTAGGCTTTGTGTCAGCAATATACGTTGTATTGCGATAGATTTTTCCAATAGACGTAGCATAAAATAAAGAATCTTGAAGTACATAAAAATGCTACAAATCATAATTTCTTACTTACAAAAAAAGATAAAATTTTTTTTATTTCCGAATTACAAATTGAAACGGTCATTGAGTCGGATAATTTTTAAGCCATTAAACGAAGTTGATGTTCCTTATCCTATCTAAAAATTTTTACCAGCTATCTTTTTCTGTTTTACTATGTTGCTTTATTCGACAGTAACCCGCAAGAAGAAACTGCGCGCAAGAAGCGCGCATCCGCTCTAGTTATATAAAGAAGGTAATTAAATAAATGAAGCAAAAAGGAAAAAATAAGGAAACACCATAAAACCTAGTAATCGCGAAACTCCGTCCATCAACAGAGAGCAATCCATTTGAAAATTCGCTTAGCAAGCGGGGGAGATTTTCCTCATTGCGACAGTGTAACATAACGACTGGCATCGCGGAATTCCCATAGCGCCGCTCGTACACGGGCTCCGGGAGTGTCTGAGCGCAACGATAACCCCGATTCCCGGAGAGAAGAGGCCTCGCTCCCCCATCGCGCGCCGGGGGAAAAAAAAAGCGGAGCGAGCCGCGCCGCGCTCGTGAGTCCGGGCGAAGCAGCGAGCGAAGGAACGAGCAGCCGAATCGAAGCGCGCGCGAGCGGGGGGATGCTCTCGCGCGCGCATCGCCGGGAGAAATTCAATAGTGCGCGCGCGATAGGAGTAGGAGGGATGAAGGAAACGAGGGATTCAGCGAGGCGGCCGCGCGCGCTTTTCCATTTCTCCGGCCGCCTGCTAAATCCCTCCTCTTCCCCCCTCGGCCCACCATTTCGCTTCGTCATTCGCCGGAGCTTTTGTCGTATATACACACGCGGGGCTCCCGCGCTTTTTTTTCCCTCGCGTCCGAGCATTAGCAGTATAGCGCCGGTCAATCTAGCGCTTCGCCATTGTCGCGCTCTCGAGCCCCCGGGCCGCTGCACTTGGGACGTTTTTTTCTTTCTTTAATGAATCGGACGCTGGAACAAAGGCGGACGAGTTCTAAAAGTCGGTTTTATACGCAATCGTTTCCGCGTTTCTTTTCTTTCTTTTTTGCTGGGAAGGAGGAGGGAGCGTACGGCTGCTGGCTTCGCGCTCGAAGGAGGCCGGCGCGGCGTTACCTTTAAATGCGTTCTTATGAAATACTAGTTAAAGTTTGAGCAAAATGGGTCGCGCTAACTTTTATCGCGATTATTTTCTATTTCAAGTTGAAGAGTAATGAATTTTTTTTATTTTTCATTTTTTTAAGTAAGAGATACGCTTTCGGCCTGACAAGAGACTAGATTGATTATGCGGAGACTAAAGTAGGTACGAATTTTCGCAGAATCGGTTACAGTCTACAGTATGAAAGTGCGGGTAAAATTTATATTTTGTGAAAACAATTTTAAAAGAGCCATTAAAAATTTATGCTATTAAGCTCCGATAAAATATACGCTCATTCACTTCCGCGTGAAGATACAGTGCCTGCTAAATCAAGCAGTGGGATTCACTGACCCACCATTAAAATCAAAATTCATACCGATCGGACCCTCGGAATAGCCGTGAACCGTCGTATTCAGCGCATAAATAGCCCGCAATCCCGCGCAAAGCCACCCATCATCCGACAAATCGAAAGTCGTTCCACCCTGGAAGCTCTGCGGTAAAAAAAAAAGGAATGACCCGAGAAGTGCGTCCATTAACAAACGCTGGCGCTCTTTTTATGCCCACCTCGGGATCGAACCGCCAGCAAAAAAAAGGCCAGTAGCCGTCGCGCGAGATTGAACTTTTGTCAGGCGCGAAATTGGCTTGTAATCGATTGGTCTAGTCGAAATAAAAATGTGCAATTATACGCCTTATCCACCCGGCTAAAGAGCTTTTTAATTCCGCGGAATGGAATTCCGCCGTGCGGGGATCGCTTGTAAGTGCGCGTCGCGTAGCACTTCAATTTTTGTACGCGAGCGCAATATTTGTCTCGGAATTGGAACAATCGGATGATTGATCCGGTCGAGGGTTTAATTTCGCGTACACACGGAGGACGAACTAATTCGTCGGCGCTAAATTGTAATTCGTTCCGGGCGACTTTTCGAGCGGGAGAATTTAATCGAGTCTATTCGGGTGTCGAATTGAGCGGAGAGAGGCGGAACGTTACAGATTGCAGCTTCTCGGGTAGCATAATTGTTTAGCAGCGATTTTTCGTTTTGCTGCTAAAAAATAATTGGAATTTTTTAAGAATTTTTATTTATTTTCTTTGTTGGAGAATATTTTAGGGGAAAAATCTTTCGAAATGTGATTTAGGTGCGACATATTTAGTGTTCGAAAAGAGGACAACGATATAAGTAGCTTAATTCATGTATACGGCTGTTATAAACTTATAATGAGGTTCGATGAGTTTGAACGTGTAAGCTTTGGCACTTACTTTGAACTACGCTATTATGTTAATTTTCGAAAAATAGTCTTGGTCTATACAATCATCGGAGTTTAATTCTACTTAAAGATGAACTTTCACGTGATAACAGACTTAAAATTCTCCTTTCGCTCAATAAATTTTCTCGAGAGATTATTACATCCAATGATTAATTTGTATTATAATGAGAATAAAACTGTACTGTTAAGAGATCATTAATTCAAGTCATTGATTTAGTAATTCTTTATTAAAATGTAACTTCGCTAATAAACTAAACCTTTCACGGTAAGTTTTAATTTAATTTGAAAAAAAAAGCTCAACAAAAGCTTAAGTTGCAGCGAACTGAAATGATTGTTTAAAACCGTTAATATGTCCCTCTTCAACTGAGATTTTGGTGGAGTGGGAAAATATTGAATTACATAAATCATGGATAAAGACGTCAGGTCACGAATCGGGAACAACCCTAGCGAAGATTACGAAGTGCGACGTCGACGCAGTTTCGCCCACAGGCGTTTAACCTTCGTTTAACCCCCCGTCGATCTTGACTTATACACGATTAGATCCCCTTCTTCTCAAACCTCTTACCTCGACTGTCCGTTTAAAACGATCCAAAGCACATCGAACCGAACTTCCACCTATTCACTATTTTCTTTTTTTTTAAAGAATTATCTTAATTTTATAATTCAGTATTTATATATAAATTTTACATTATAAGTTTGTGGGAAAAACATAAAATAACTCCGAGTTAAAAATGATTCATGTCTATTTCAGCGACAACAATTGCATTATCAAATATTGAATAGCCAATCAGACTTCGCTTCGCGTTGATTTGTGAATTCTTTATAATTAAAGTAAACAAAAATTTCAATCGAGTAACATTTATTGTTATTAAATCACGGCGCTTTTATTAATTCAAAAAGAGGAATCGAGCGACGGTAAATCACAGCCGATATTTCCATTCAGCGCCGTCTGCATCGGCGTTACCGATAGCCATCGAGGATTAAAAGCCGTAACTTTGATTTTACGTAGGTTTACTAAGAGCCTTTTTTTCCTATGACACAACGCTCGCATAAAATTGCAATAAAAGTTTACGCTCCGTCCAATACGTTACCAAAATATACGCGCGTAACGGTGAGATTTTTCTCGATCTTATTTAAATAGCACACGTGCGCGCGATTTTTTATGTATATATCTGTGCGGCCTCGCGAGATCCCGGAGAAGAAATTTCGCATGAATAACGCGGCTCCTTTGACGTGTAAAAGTTACCTATGGCGATATGGATTTTCCCGCTCTCATCATATTTGTATTTACTTCCGCGCGTAGTTATGCGTATTTTTCCTCTCCTCGTGCCTTCGACCCTTCGCTTTCACTGGACGCGTAACGGTTATTGCTCGGCATTTATTTACTTTTACGACTGCGGATGCGAGATGATTTTCGCCGAATTCGCCAAGTCTTAAATAAAGTATATTTTCAATTTTTAATGCCTCGTACTCTTCACCTCTTCCGGTACTCCTTTTTTTGTTTTATCGTGCGGAATACTGTCTTCTTCGTTTGCATATTTTCAGAGAAGGGCAAACACCGAAAACTTTATCACGTCCTCAGGCAAACAGGTTTGAAAAATAAACTTCGAAGAATATTAATGTGCAAAGTGTTAAATTTAAAAAGAATCTCATAAAAAAAAATATTTACCCTACTCTTTAATCAATATTACGTAATCCTCTTTTTCTGTAAGATAATGAACAAACATCATTCCATCAGAAAAAAAAACATTTACTTAAAAAAGGGAAGTAATGCCGTATACCGCAACGCCAACGCGATCAAATTTCCTGCCTCGAATGACCACTTTTGCGCGAAGTCTAGTCATCAAACTTACAGGCGCCCGAGCAAACAGCTGTATAAAGATCCGGCGAGCAAACGGAGAATTCGAAATCCCGCCGCCTTCCGCCGCGTCAACTCGCAATTCCGCCCGCCCCTTTCGACTCGGCCGCTCCGTCATTTTTGCCCCTCGCGGGAAAGCGCAGCTCTCTCTCTCTCCTCCGCGCGCGCCTCCGCATAAATCCGTCATATTTATATTCGCCCTCGCGCGCGCGCGACCCTGCGGGCGACCGCAGCTCGACGGCCCCCTTGAATTTCGAAAAAAAAAAAAAATTCCCACCCCCTCGTAACGGTCCGCTGGGGCCGGGTCAATCTCAATCGCGTTAAACCGTCCCCTCCCTCTCCCACTCGATCCCAATAAATAATCCGCCGGCGTAATCTCGAGCGAAGATATCGCGCGAGCGCGAGTATTATTGTTTACGGCGAGCTAAGTGAGCTACGATAATTGCGCTGTTTTTTCTTTTGCTCTCGCGCCTCCTTCTCTCTTCTCTCTTTTTTTTGAGGGGGTGGTAAAATGGAGTCTCGATGTGGAGGGCGAATTGCACTGCCCTTAGGAGAGCATTTCTCGCCGAGGCCTCGGAGTTATTCGTGATGTTTTATGAACATTGCCTACTTTTTATCAAGGCCTCGTATATACTTTAATTTGTTTTTTTTCTTATTCGATTTTTCTTATTTTTATGGTTGTATTTTTTTCGCTCACGACGCCGTGGAATTGCCGTTTTGTATGGGCGTCGAGGGTGGGAACGATTTGGGTTTATTATTTATGAATGGGAGTGGCCGGGGCGATAATAAATACATTCTTTTTTAATTGATCGCTCGCACATGCTCGAGGTACGAATATGTTGATAATGCAATTTGAAGCAGAAATGAAGTCATGTCTGCATGATCTTTTGTTGATTAAAATATAAATTAATTGATTAAAATTCCAAGAATTTCTTTTTTTGGATAAAATATTTATTTTATACGCGTTCGTAATAAATTACGGAATTTATTTATTAATTAAATTAAAATCAATCGCTGAAGCAACGGAACTTTTTAAAACTTTGAAATCCAAGATCGTTGAATGTTTGGAATATCAACATTTTAAACTAATATTCCACATAACTTACTTTGCATAAAACCTTTTAAAAGCTGAGCGTGAAACATAATATCTTGAATATTTCATAATATGATCGATAGATTTAAAATATATTCAAAAAGTGTACGCGTTGAATTATAGGCTTTTAAACATATTTATAAATAAAAATAAATATTTTTTTACGAATTGTACTACAGCGTGTGATAATTAAAACGATGAACGATATTATAAACAAAAAAGAAAATTTCTCTTGAACCAACGACGCGATCACCAAAAGATTTTTAAAATATTTCCAGCGATCCACTTAATTAAAAACAAACAGCTTAAAGTAACGATCAACCTACTTTCTCACCTCTCCACTTTCCACCCGAGTCTTCACAATAAGACGCGTCATTAATCAATCTCGATAAATTCTGCCTAAAACCATCGCACCTCGAGTATGCTAATGCAAAAGTCGCGGCATCCACTCTCTCATTAAAAAAAAAGCAAAAAAAAAACGACACAAGAAAAAGGATCACCCCGCTTTAATCCCCCCTTGCAGGTCGATCGTCCCTATCGTTCGGCAGTCACCTTAATTGCGTAATTATGTATATCGACTATTGGAATCGACTCCATCTCCTCCCGGCTCGGCCTCGAACAAACTGAAAGTCAGCGTCGTATCGACGGGGCATCTTCCCGATCGCGCCCTTCTTCTCGCGCGCGACTCCGTTGTATGCTAAGCGGGGCGCTTAACGGTAACGATCTGTTGTCGGGGGGCGAGAGGCGGCCGGGACGCGCATAATAACGCGCCCCGTTACCGCGTCTTGACTCTCGTTCAATCAACCGTTCGCCGGGGCGATCCGCCGCGATAATAAACTCCTTCCGCCAAAAGGCTGCCCAAAGACGTGGATGATACCCCCTCGGGCCTATGGGGTATCATACGAATTGTTCGCTTTCGGAAAATATGACGATGCGATCTCCACTCCACTTAAATCGCTTCTTTCTCCTTTCTCCTAGGAGGTATATCCATTTCGTAAAATAGTTATCGGTTTTTGCCCCTTCCTTCCCTCCGTCTCTCTCTTGCGAGGGGCCGACGTGCTTTTAAGTGGTTACAGCCGAGATTGATCGGACGGGCTGTAAGAGAGCCTCGTGTACGTGCAAAGTTTGTAAACAATGCTAAAATGCCGATGGATTTTTTGTTTTATATAATTTTACAGAAGATTTTCGAATTTTATCTTTATCGTTTCATTTAAAGTAAACTCATTCAAACTAAACGCTCAGTGGTTACAGTCGAGTTTGATCAGACCTTCGTACGACAAACGCGTGTGATTTTCTTTTAAATTCTTTATATTTAAAATTTTCATCGAAAAGGGACATTTAATTTTATTCTGCACTAATAATATTTCTTCGATATTTAAAAATGATTTCTATTTACATGTCTTCGCAATTTTACAAACTTTTAACGTGCACTTAAGAAAAATGGAAAATAAACTTCTTGCCTTTCGCTTTCATAATTTAATTCTAGCTCCCCGCCCCAAAAAAGACAAATTTTTTATAGCCAGGCATTAAAATCAAACGTTGCACGCCCCGGGCGTACCGCCGAAGTGAAACAAAACAACCGAACAAAAAACTGACAAGCAACACCCGCCCGCCGTATTTACGTGCCTTCCGTTATTCATGCAGCAACTTTCCGGCGTTCCTGGCCGCGGGCTAAAAAAAAAAGTCTCGGAAGGGCAGCCGCGGGCCAAGCCACGCTTTCGCGGTTCCTCACGGCAAAGAAAGTCCAGACTTTCGCGCGCGGCGGGGGGAGGGGGGGTGAAAGGGTCGAGTCCCGCGCGGAATATATATCTCCGGCTGTTTGCGGCCGTTCGGTAGGAAGGACGATAATGTACACAAGAGCGAGAGCGCGCGTCGATGGGAAGTGGCAGTGGCTCCCTTTGATTAACCAACTATCGACGCGCAAAGCCGGCGGACGAGCCAGTGTAAACTTGGGACGGAATTTCACCGGCCCTTATAATACCCTTCCCGCCGTGGATCGAAGTTTTAGTGTTCCCCGTGATCTCGGTGTAGTTTTTTTTTAGTTTTTTTTTACTATTTATAACGAGAAGGCTGCCGGAGGATTTTCATTCTTTTTTTTTGTGCAACAGAGCGTGGCGATTTTTTTTTTTCGATGCGGTTGATTGCCGGTGGAAAGGCGACGGTTGCGAATTCGGTGGGGCGAGTGTGATTCAATTTGTCCGGGTGGGTTTTGGGAGAATTTTATTTTTCGCGAAATTTCGGCGCAGGGAGCATGCGCGCGGAAATGAATTTATCGCCGATCAAAGGATGATTGATGTCGCTGATTAGGTTTTATTGCGGCGCGGTTTGCTGTTTGGATGTGAGCGTAATAATTCACGGCAGTTACTTTGCGGGCGTTTCAAAAAAAATTGTAACGAGACATTTCGTTGCGCTTAATTGCCCAAGGCTACTGGTCCGCATCGATTCGACGAAAAATTCACGTTCACGTTAATTGTTTTTAATGACAAAAAATTCCTTCAAAAATTTCCTCTCGGTCACTCTAAAAATTCGAAAAATATACATATATCATTTCGACTGTCGGAAGACCCAAAACGCTCCTTACTACGAAAGAAAAAAACATGCAAATTAGGATCATTTACCTGATAGCCGTCGTAAGTCCAGGAGGCCCACTTGAGCATGCACCTCTGCTCGTCGAAGGGGAAGTACTCGACGTCGATGTCGCAGCTGCTGCGGAAGATCCCGTGACTGAGCCATACCACCTCGCCCGTGTGGCTCACGATCACGTTCGTGTTGATCACCGCCGAGCTGTACTGCGGATCTGCACTATTTCCACGCTCTTCATTTTCGTTCGGCGCCAGGACCTTAATTGCCTCCGCGCGCCTCGAATATTTTACGCGCTCCGCTAAACTTTCCGAGGAGGGGGGACAGTTACCGTCCCCTCCCCCTCGGCGAAACGGGTGGCGGATAGAAATTCAACGCGATCGCTTTGTAATTGTAATTGAGTTATGATGTTTTTCCTCGGAGAGATTATGGACGAGGACCTCTGAACGATTATTCCATTAGCCGAGAGAAATTAAGGTGGGCTTTCTGTTGCAATAGTTTTTTTTAACATTTTATTAAAATTTTAATAAAAGTAGATTAATGTATTGTTTTCGTAATAGATAAATTTCCGCGTAAAAAATGGCAGTGATAAAATTTAATGTTTTTGTTTATTCTCCCGCTCTTCATTCCGGCCGTGCAGTAGACTAAAACGCAAAAATTAATGAAAACACTTTAGCAGCTAGTTAATATGAAGAGTAAACAAGGAAAGTTAATTAAAAAGTTCAATTAAAACTCGGCAAAATATTTTTGCGCTCGATTCCGATGCGCGCAAACGAAACATCATAAACGACGATTCTTTAATTTCTTGCCCTCATCAGGCACCACCCGCTCCTGCTCTTCTCCCTCCCACTTTTTTTTTTCTCTCGAAACTTTAATTCTAATTGCGACCTATATATTTCATCGCCGGCGAAAAGCTCGTAATTCCCGTTAGCCCTGCAATTGTCGGGGCGAAAGGTCGGTCGAGTTGCACAAAAGCTCGTCGGGCGAGTCCGAACAGTCGCGGGCCTTTTATTAAAACCGCGAGCGAAAAATTTCGGAGGGGGACGACTCGCGATGCGAACTTTCGCCCGCGACGCCGCGGAAAATTGTGCATGTATACACGTATAAGTCGCAATGGAAAAAGTTGCGCACAAGACGACGGGCCGGCATTTGAATTTAAATTCAGCCAAGTTTCTTTCAAAGGCTCGCCTTTTTATCGGGAATGCTCGTTAAGCACGCGACCTCCGCGATTTTTTTCTTTGTGCCCGCTCGGAAATCTCCGCCTCCTTATCACCGCGCCGCACGTCGGGAGGAATGCGCCCGAGCGTTCAACGGCCGCGGAACGCACTCGAGCGGCAGTCGCGCTTTTTTTTTTGCGGACTTTCGGCCGGGTAACGAGGCACGATTGCGTGTAAATATTGTAAACGCCGAGGAGGCCGGGTTGTTAAACCAAAGCAGGTCATAAACTGAATTTCGCTTCATAGTTCATGAAGGCTGGATCGAATCCGGCCTCTAACGTTTCGCCGGCTTTTCATTTTAATAAGTCGCTTTTGTACGGGGTGCATTATAATCGCATTAGCTTCACAAATTAGGGGAAACGGCATTTCGCAGTGAGTTGTGACGGGGGAAATTTTTTGAGATAATAAGTTTTGAGATGATATCGGAGTCTCAGAATCGTATGCACAATAATCGCCCAGGGGCACATTCACCCGGAAGGGTCTAAAAGCCTCTTCTTATTTTTTTACTATCTCGAGGAATGCAAAAAAATGTGAATTTATAGAATATGTGATTTTCTCCTACGGGGGGTTGTAATTATTGCCAGAGAGCTGTAAAAGTGGAAGTAGATAAGATCAGGCTTTGGTCGGCCGCATGTTTGATCTTTTTTGCATCTCACGTGGAAATTGGATATTTATAATAATAGCCATTTTATGACAAAATTTGTAATAAAATAAATAATATTAAAATTTCTTTTTCTTTTATATGATAATGTTATGTTAGTTTTTCATTATTTTAATCTTTATATCAAATAAAAAATGTATACTATTACAATTTTTTTTATTTTCTTGTTTGAAAATATTCCGTGCAATAAAGCTTTATAATGAAGCTTTTAAAATTCATTTATTACAATCTTTTAAATAAAAGGCACTTACATATCTCTTGTACAAATACCGAATTTTAAAGAAGAAAATGTACAATAACATTATAATTTTAATGGACAGCATAAAATATGCTTTTAATTTAATTAAAATGATGAATGTGACAAATGAGATGGTGATTACTTTTTAACATATCCTGCAACATTTATTAGCAATGTTTAAAAAAAACTAGATAATCAATGTACTTTCCATTAACTACAATCAGCTATTTTAATTTTAAAAAATTATTTAGCTACTCAAAAGCTCCACCTTAAATTCCGTTGGTTTTCCTAAACAAAAAAAAAACCCAAACTCATTACCGTAATCATCCGACACAATGAAGCGACCGAGACAACGGGCTTCAGCGTCAATTACTTAAGAATTCCGCCATTAGACCGGCCGGAAAACCCGGGCGCTTTTCCCGCTCCTTAACGCAAGGCGAAAAAAAAGGGACGTAGGCGGCGCTCTTTGTGCGGCGCGCTAATTGAAAAGCGGAAGGGGAATCCGCGAACTTACTTGTTGTAGAGTATGGTGTCGGGTCGCCAGACCCGATTGTAGGGAACGCGTATCACGCGGATGCCCGCGAACTCCGAGGCGTTCCATTTGAGGTGGTGGTCCGTCCACGCCTGCGTCAGCCAGCAGTTCGTCGTCAGGATCTGGTTCTTCTCGTCCTGGAATAATGGATTTTTTTTTAAAGAGAATTGGAACGGTTACTATTTTTAATGCAAATTAAGTTGGAACTATTAAAAAAGGCGATGTGAATTGTTTTTCCTAATTTCACGCTTTTTCCAATGTTGGAAGTACCGTTTTAGGTAAATAGAAAATAGTTTATGCTTATAATTATGTCAAGGGGAAAAGAAAATTTTCTCGCGGGAATAGAGTTTGAATAAACAAAACAGTAAAGTCGTTTAAGGCGTAAGAAGTACTTCAAAAGAAAGTAATTACTGCCTCGCCTTTAGGAAAATTAAGAAAAATAAATTGGACACTATATCGACATCTTCAAGAGGCTGACGGGAGCGCGGGCTTTACTACTTAAGGAATATTTGTATCTCCAGATATTTTTTTAATGGTTTGAAAAATTCAACAATTTCTTCTGTAAAATATTAAAAGCTCTTTCAACCTTCATAAAAATAGGTCGTTTTAATTTAGCTTGTTCTATTTTTTCTGCAGTTTTAATTAATTAAAATCTAAAATAATCTCAATTTGTATTTCATTATTTTTCTTGCAGGTTATAAAATCAAATCTAGAATTTTATTAATTTTTATACTGATAAAGCGATTTATGAAGTACAGGACCAGTAATAATAAGTCCCTGGCGAAGTCCACTAATTAGTATAAGCTGATATATTTTTATCCAACCATAAGTATTTTCAAAATTAGTGTGTTTTTTGGAGCAAATTAAATTGCATTTTAATTGAACGTCCAAAGTTCTTTTAAAATTAGCATAAATACAGAAATATTGCAGATCACAATTCGAAATAAAAGATAAAATTTTAATTAAAAAGTGCAGAAAATTAAAGTAATTTAATCTCTTAACATACCCGCGTATTGCACGTGCAACTTTGTAATAACAAAAATTCCGTTATGCTTCGCGATGCGAACTTCAAATTCCTCAAAAACAAAACGCTATAAAGCCCGTTACTTATTTATCTTTACGTTCGCAGCCGTATAATTACATTTTATGGCACCCCACCCAGAAAACTGCGCAACCCGACCGACGGAACTCAAAGTTCCTTGCATATTAAATCAACGGTGAACGATTAAACTTCGCGGCAACCGTACCCACCGAAAAATCTCTAAAAGCCGTTTATACCCCGGCGAGCAACAAACGTACAAACAAGGGAGGCATTAAACTGGCGCGCGAAGCCGATAAAAACGGACAAAAGGCGAGAAGCGCGAGGCGCGCGTTTTGCTTCTCGACAGCGGAGCAGGCCGCCGGACGGCATTTGCATATCGTCCGGCGGAGCCACAGCGGCCTCCCCGCGGGGCGATCCTCATTTCGGAGCAAATCGAATAACGCACGTGAGGCCGCGGAATGGAGTTTTTTTTATACTCCGTACGCGGCGACGTAACGAGACGCGCGGAGACCTTAGACCCTCGACTTTTTCCATAAAGAGCCGGAGGGGGCTGCCACTCGAATTCCGAAGGAGGCCGGGAGGGTGAGACTCGCCCGGGAGATCGCGGGCGCTCGATGCACGCCGATTTGTAAGCTTATCCGGCTGATTGCCGCTCGGAGATTTAGTTTTTTTTTGTCTGCTTTTGTTAGAAGATCATAAGCTCGGATTGCTCCGAGACGAGAGATGGAAAGTTTTATGCGAGCTTCGATTCGATGTCATAATTTCTCCGGGTCGTGGTCGGGATTCCCTTTTTTTTCTTTACTGTAAAATTTATCGACAGGCCGGGACTGCTTGATTTGTTCGAAGGAGTAACGGCGCGCATTACGATGTTATTTGAGGAATTCGATAAGAAGTTCAATTTTTTTGGTTTCTAGTCAATGGTTAATTATTTTCGAAGGAAAATATTTGATTTGATTAGTTACAGAAAGAATACGTTGGTAGAAAATCTAATGCATTTAGATGCAAAGTAAACTAAAATAATTCTAGTGAGTCTCGTTTTATATTTTCAAGCTAACGTTTTTAAAACCTTTTTTGTTAAAAAGAATGATTGAAAAAAATTTTATCGAAGCCTTTTATCATTGAGAGACTACAAATAATCGGGAAAACCTTTTAATATTTTTCCGGAAAGGAAATTTTTCATTCAATTAAAAGTAATGAAAGTTCGGTGCAAATTAAATTTGTCCTCTTAATACCGGGACTCGCAATTAAATTGAGAAGAAGCAGGGGAAGTCAAACAAGACAGGAAGAAGTTAGCGAAATTGTCCTTGAAAAATCCTGGGACAAATAAACTTGTTTGTGTGTTTCTTGGTAAAACTTGAAATATTTTAAAGCTGATAATCACACTCGATGTGCTTTTAAAAACGTAGATGAAAGAAGATAAAAAGAGAAACGCTATAAAGAATCTGTGTACTAACTTTTATGAAGATGAAGAAAATTTACTGGAATAAAGAAAAAGTTCCCTTCGTAAAGTTACAAAATGTGGATACTTATTATTCGTTAAATCTTTTAGCGTATAAATCGTTAAAAAAAATCTATCCGTAATAAATTTTCATCGTAAAGATTCTATTCGTTCAATCAATTTTCTAAAGCAAAAAGCGTACCGTAAAAACTACATCATCAATATTCTCCCAAGGTTTTATGGAAAATCACGGCTAAATCAATCACTATTCATCAGGAATAAAGTTCCTAACAATCTAATTCATATTTCTACGTGCACTACTTTTTTTCTCGACTTTGTTTATCTCAAAAAATAGCCTCCTCAACAAACAAAAATTCAATCCGTCACTATCAGTCTTTCCTTTTCCCGCGAAATCTCCATAACCGATTAGAAAAAAACCGCAATGCACACAAAGCCCGGCGAACAACGAAGCTAATGCGCAATCAACAAAACAAAGAGGCAGTCGCCCAGTTCGTCAGGAGGCTAGACGCCAACCTCAGTCGCGAAATTCGAATTTCAAATAACCCGAGAGAGCCTCCGAACTATCGATAAAAAAAAAGAGGAGGATAGGGGGGTGGGCAAATTTTACGCCGCAAAAGTAACTTGGCGGCGCGACAATTTGAAGCGCAGCTGCGCGAGCCCCCAATAAAAGGCATCATTTGCAAGCACTTCGCCGCGGGCCTCGCGCTTTTGTCTGCGCGCGCATTGAACTTGCACCGAGCTTCGCGCCCGTAATGAAATTCCGCAGCGGCGAGATCGACGGCCCTTCAAAGCACCAGCGGACCCTCGAAGGAGTCGAAGGGCAGGTGCGCCCGAGAGTTTTTTTTACGACGGAAAGCGCGGAACGTCAGATTTATATCGCGCGAACATTTGCTGCGGTCGATTCCAGGATCCCGCTGATTGGGCGCTATTTATGGAGAAGAAGACGGGATCGTTTGTGATAAAACGAACTTTTTTTATTATTAAGTTCATTAAGTATGGGTGGGTAAGTGAGTTTGCATTCCTTTTTTTTTATCAGAAAAAAGTATGGTCTTCAAAAGTATTTAGTTATACTTTAATTTTACACTTTTTTTACCAGAAAAATGCATTTAGAAATAATATTTTTCAAATCTGTAATACAAATCATATACCATTTTTTCAATCACGCAAAAACAAAAGTTATATTTTCCTCCCACCATCCGATAGTATTTCCATAAATGCGATCGGTAATCCATAAACTTGATACGTATATTGTCAAGCGTATCGATTACTGCAGTCCCCAAAGCCAGAACAAAAATTTTTTCGAATAACATAAAAACGAAAAAAAAATTATCCATCCCCGTCACATCCTTGACATTTCTCACCCTCGCAAAGGAATACAAATTCAAATAATTCCACGGCCATTTCCCTCTAAGTAAGTAATAAAACAAATCGTTAGCCGGACATCGCATCGCCGGCGTACAAAAAAGGACAGGCGCGCGCGCGCGCGATCTAGAAATAGATTCCTCCGAGCGAAGGGTCGAGTGGGGTCCACCCCCTGCGCTCGGGAACTCCTAATTCAGCGTCGAATCGCTTTGCGCGGCTATTACCGGGCCGGACAATCGCGCGATAGCGCCTTATAATCTCGGGAGCGCCGCGCTTTCCATTTCACCGGAATCCATTTACAAACAGGGCCGAGCGACGCGCGGCCGAAGATCCCGGGGACGGACGCGAATAGGGTGGCCAGGGAGGGATGGAAGGGGGGAGGGAAAGAAAACGTCTCCCGCGTCGGTTATTAATCTTCGAGAAAGCGGTATAACAATATACCGCACGTCTCACCTATATAGGGCCGGGAGAGAGAGCCACTCTCGGGAAGTCGTAATCTCGCACCTATTCCCCTCCCGGCGACGTCTTAATTCGAGCATCACTTCGGCCCCCGAATTTCCAGGAGGGGGGATGCTCGCCCGCCCACGCGCGCGTACGCACACAAAGGTCCGGATTGGTGCACACGGTTATACGTACATGCATTATTACACGGCATTCCGCGCGTGCGTTCGCATATCGGAAAGGTGATTTTCCTTACGATTGCTTCCGTGGGTTACCGTGCGGCCGAGCGGGAAGGAGGAATCCCCCGGTAATTATTGGGGAGAGTTGCGAGCTGTCGGTGGGGATGTAATAAGGAGGCTGCCCTGGCGAACGACGCGCGTATATCTGTTTAATTAATTTTTGTTCCGCCTGCGAGCCGCGCGCTCCCCGTTCGAGAGATTTTTCGGTCTACTTTACGGCTCGATAATATTTTGATGGTTAGAATAAGGACGTTACCTTCCGGGGATCCAATATGGGAGTTTTATTGATTGCATTATTAATGTAATAGTTCGGGGGATGAGAAGTAAAGCGGCCGCTTTAAGACGAGGAAATTTTTGTACGTCAAAAAAATGACCGGCGTTTTCTCAAAATTTAAGAGTCTATTTTTTTTTAAATCGTCCAATTAACTTGTCGATTTTTTTCAGAAAGACAAATGCCTCGTCATCGGAAGCGGTAGGGAAAAAATTTTCACTTTAGTTTTTTAAATCTTTCGTTTAACGGAACGTTAATTGACTGTCCAAGTTTTATTATTCCATGCGGCAGTTTTTACAATTATTCCAACAGATTGTCACTTTGAACGAACAGCAAAATATTTATATCTATACGGAACCGTTGATTAAAGCTTAATGAAACACGCGCACACGAAATTAAAGTGGATAAAACCTTAAACCGAGGCTGCGCTCTCCCTTCGATATTTAATTTCCTCGCGAAATATTAAACAAAATTGCCCGCCGTCAAATAATTTCTCGGGTAACGCAATTAATCTCTTCCGGTCGATTCAACATCCCTCCACGCACGTCGCCAGGCTCCAAACTTCAAGCCTAAAGCGGGATGACACACTGAGCTGGAGTTTGCCGCAGGAACGTGAGGAAAAGGCGGAAGTGGAGGTATACCGTTGGCTTTCCAGTCGACCTGCCCCCGTCGTTTATTTTTGTTCCTCGACTTCGCTCGCTGGGAATCCGGTGCCAAGTGCCCGCCACCAGTTGGTCGCCACAGTTAGTTGCGCATAACTTCCTCTCCACCGTCCCCTCGATAATTTCAGTACTGAATGCGCTAATCGCGCGATTTGGGAAATGGGCGAGTTACGCTATTGCGCCCACTGTTTATCACGTCGAGACTGCTTATTCGGGGGTAATATACGCGGCCTAATTGTGGCCCTAGATCTTCCTATTTTTTTTATAAGGTTCTGAAGTGAGAAGCGCCGTTGGAGGGCCCTTGAAAGCGCGGCGAAGCGAGCATCAAAGTTAAGCGCCACTCATCGTGATTTAAAATTGGATGGGTGACCACTCGGCAGCAACAATAACCGAGAGCTGCTTGAGTTTCTCTGCCGCACAGGCTGTACATTGCGGAATAAATATGTGTCCATCTATCTTTCATAATAAGGTCCTTAAATGTGAGCCATGATGCGAGCTCTAGAGAGGCGTTAATCCGAGGGTAAATTCTAATTTGGTAGTTGATTCCATTGGGGGTCTCTTTAAGTTTCCGTTTTATGCCAATCGATCTTCCGCCGTATCTACGTGATATTCAATTTTTTACGACTCTATAAGGTAAGCTCAACCGATTGGGTATCTTGATTACACGTTTTTGTTTAAAGCAGTCATTGATTTGCGTATTATGTTGGAAATCACGATTTCTAATTTTGAGGCGCTCGAGCCTTTTAGCGCGCCGGGGGTAATAGGGTGAAGGGCGAAGTCAAGCGCCACGTTCAGTCGCTCATTAAATCGCGTAATCTGCGCTCATTCACATTCATACCGAGGACGATAAAAAAGAGATTACAAAATATTAAGCCCTCAACGACATAATACAGAGGATTATGAATTTTAATTGTATACGCATTTGTGTTGTTTTTCCGTTAAAGAATTAAATTCGTATAAATGTCTATTACATTAACATAAAAGTGGCATTAAAATTTCAAACAATAAAAGTAAAAAATACAGTTATAATCTCGGGACCATTGTTTAAAGTATCGAATATAAATTGTTGAAGCCATTAAACTATATGATCGGATTAATTTATTATAGTTAATTTGTTAATTGACTAAATTATTTTCCTGTATGAATAGTAACCTCCTATTCAATTAAAAAATAAACAAAATAGACCAGACCTTCTCTAAACAAAAGACACAACATCGCAATTTCAATCTCCACAAAACCAAAAACCATCTCACCGTCTCAAAAAAAATCGTATAAATTAACGGCAACGTCCTCCCTCCGTAATTCCGCGCAACAGAATAAAAGAAGCGCCTAAATTGAAGCAACGCGTGCAGCGAGTGCTATTCTACCGGGCCGATCTAATTCCCCGATAAAACAAGCCGGCGGCGCGCAGCGACGCAGCAGCGCGTCCGAGGCTCTTTCAGCGGGCTTAATCCGCGCTCTCCGGTGGCTTACACGCCGCTCCGGTGCTGTCCGCGCCCCTGGGAAAACAAAAGGGGGAAGCGCGCGCGCGCGCGTCCAGCGACCGCCCCTCTCGGCGCGCGCGTGTTATATACACCGGGGCTCACTTACCACGTCGATGATGTGATGGAGCGCCAGGCCGAAGGCGACGACCAGCGGCTGGGACGAGTTCTTCGCCGGCCGGACCCCCGCGTCGTAGCCGTCCAGCAGGTACTTCGTCAGCCGGTACTCGTGCTCGTCGCAGACGCCTGAAAAAAACGATAGTTTTTTTCCGTTTCTGTATACCGTGACCCCTCCTCTACGGTTTCCACCGCTCGGTATCCTGACGAGTAGCCGTGATATTTCGTGCGAATTGTATTTTCGTATTTATTTTACTTCTGCATTGAGGAAGCGTACGGTATATACCAATGAATTTTATTTTAACCGTATTGTTACATATTTCAATTTCTGCCGAGGAAGCAGATAAAGATCTGTCTATGTGTCTGTACACGTCTCTTATCGAGACACATTTCGCGCTGATGCGAGCTGCTTTTTTTCGGAGCTTTCAGTGTTTCTCAGGTATGGCGGGTAATGCGTCTAATATGTATGTGCTGACGCGCGCAATACGAGGGGAATGACGTACGTTATTTTTGTTCCTTCGACAGCGAGAGATAGAAAGAATTCCTCGACCGGAGTTGCTGAACGTTGATTTAAGCAACGGTTGACACGTTTTGCCAAAGTTTCTTTTTTCAGCGGCTCGATCGGAGGCAGGGGTATGGGTGTCAGTCGCGCTGATGTACTCGCCGAAGTCGGAATGCGGCGCGTCGACGTATATTGGGCACGCGAGGATTCGAATATTCGACGGGATGGAAATAAGAAAATTCATGCGTTAGCTCGATCACCTCGTACCCGATAACGCGTCGCGTGTACGAGCAATTCTGCAAAAAACGTTTTTTATCGAGCACACCTTACAGTCTCGGTGCACTCTCTTCTGTACACCTTTCTTATAAAGAAGAAAAATTACTTTTCAGAGCGATTTTAAAAAACTGTTGAAAATTTTATAAGAAATTCAATATATCTGTATTATTTTCTTACGATTTTAATACTTAAAAAAAATTACTATCATTCGTATGATAAAAGTTAAATACATAAAAGAACAATAAAAAAATGGTGATAAAAGATCATATTTGTTCAGTAATTTGCGTTTGTTAATCAAGATACACAGAAGAGAATACACTAGGTATGGGAAATAAAAAACTCGAATTTTTATCAAATAATAGATTTAAACGTGATATATTACCAAACAAATTTTCGTTACGATATCTTTTATTTTTAAAAAGATAAAATTGATTCTCTAAATATTTATTCTTTTAGAATTTATTGCCCATGCATTTGAACTTTTAATAATCATGTCCAATCACGTACGTGACACTTTTGTATAATGCAAGATCACCCGGAATCTCTAATCCTGCAGTGATAGTTTTTAAACAATTCATCCAAACGGCGTCTACTTCTTATCTAACGCGAAAGTATTTCCCGAGGTGTACGAACTCTGCTATCAAATTACGACTAATTAATTATACAAATCGATCGTCCCCATCCCCCTTTTTCCCGGAGCCGACGGAGCGATATACAAATGTACTTGTTGAATCGTACAGGACAGATTAGTGTTCGCCCCGAGTGGGCGCACCATTAAAAGCGTAATGGGCCGTATTTTTTATTTACGGCGAATCGACGGGACACCGTGGAAAAGCAAAACAAAAAAAAAAAAAGAAGCGCACACAGCTTAATCTGTATTAATGCGTCTCGGCGGACGCGGACCCGTTCCACTTGACGCTTCTATATCAATCAACATGAATTATGATTATCTTTCACTCTATACCTGCGAGCTTAAGATGCTCAATTTTTTATGTATAGGATTTTCTTGCTATATTAAATGATAACATACCGCCGGGCTAGTCTTAGATAGTCTTATGAAAAATGCTTGTTATATTAGCTGCCGGCCGGATCTATACATCTTGCGTCGCTATGAATACGTACGACCGTCCGTAATGCACGGGAAAGTAACCGCTGATAATCTCGAATTAATTATGTTGAAACATTTAGCGTTTTCTATTTTTTTTCAGCTTCTTCTCAATGTTTCATTGATCGATTTTAACGCGTGAAACAACCTACGCAGGGCATTTAATTTTTAATCAAGCCATTGTGATAATCGATGAAAAGATTAGGAAAGACTACTTCTTTATTGGCTACATTTTTCTCTTTTTCGTTATGTAGGCTAAGTAAGTTTTCTTGTAACATCGAAATGATCTTAACTTATCTCAATTACAATGTAATGCACAAAAGCGCCTCCCACTAATAATCACAAATTGATAAAAATTAAGCCTACACATCTCGGATTACTCTATTATCAAACTATGAGATCCTCAGAATTTTTCACAGATATTCAAATTAGTTTCACACAATAAGGTAATGAGGTCAAAATTCTATTCTTTAATTGCCTTAACTTTGCACCAATACCGACATATCCCGGGAACATTTATTGTTGCTTAAAACGATTTAAGCGTGCATTCTCCGAACAAAAAGGAACCCGAGCGGTTACTTATTGCTATTTTATACTCCGAGCGGGAAACATACAACAAAGAGAAAAACTTGCAAAAAGTAAGATAAGAAGTAGATTACAAGGAACGGCGAAGAAAAATACTGAAAGAAAGAAGACGGAAAAAAGAGAGAAACACGCGGCGATAGCGAAGCGGAGAAAGGGAGACGTGAAGGCGGTGCCAGGGGGAAGACCGAGAGGGGGAGGGTAGAAAAAAAATCGAAATGCAGGCGAGCGGCTGGCTGAAAGGGCAGAAACAATGCAAATAAAAGAACGTATTTGGGATGTAATAAAAGGTATATCGGTATATGAAGCATGCCATAAACGACGTTATTTTCCAAGATGTCAAATCGCCGGGGTATCGCGAGATAAAATTTATTTGCATGTAAATAAAGTTGTTACGGCCCGCACTCGGCGCCCTTTCTCCGACTTTAATAAAGGCCGCTTTTGAGCGCGGGATCCTCAGTGCCGGGCCGAATGACCCTTTAAAAGGGGTTTTTTTTACGCCGACTGCAACTTGTCTTCGTTCTGTCAATACTTCAGCGACGCGTTTCGAATGATTATTCGTCCCCCCCCCCCTTTTTTTTTAACTCGATGGACGAACAAAGGTACACGTACTTTGGATTTTACGCGGATATAAAAAAATTGAAAAAGTATTTAGTTTAAAATGAAAGAAACCTTTGAAAAATTGATTCAATATCAGGTCTGACTATATCCGACCATCTTCTACTTGATTGTATTTCTAGATATAGATGCTTCATTTTTTTCTCGTTGCATTTTTTATTAAATTTTTTTTGTCGAAACGAACGTAAACTAGTCTGTAGTTAAAAGGATTCAATTAAGAAGTACTTAGTCGGGAGCGCGAGTAAATAAACGATTAAATAGCTTAATTGAAAATTAAATGATATTAGTTAACATGTAAATGAATATTATGGAGCTTCCATTAGCCGCTACGGGGGCTGAATATTTATTCATCCGAGAATCTCGCAAGTGACAGTCTTATTTAACTGTACGAGGACTCGTTCCATTTGTGATAACGACTTTCTTATATAAGAGTATGGATTTACATAAAAATAACTGTTAATGAGTAGCGTTCAGAAAGACGTTGCGTACGTTTTATCAGAATGGATTATCAAAATGTATGCTAGCAGAATGTAATATTTCTTTTTCAAAGAAAGGAAGATACATCCTGGGGAATGGAACTTTATCGAAATTTTAAATGTAATTTTACAAAAATATAAACATTTTTAATCTATTGGATAGTTTAAGTTTTTATGAATTTTTCATCAAGTATCCTAGAAAACTTTAGAATACTTCGGATAACTCTAGGAGATGGGAACATTTTTTGTCTCGCGCTAACTTTTAAGTTTCTCCTGTACACTTCAATTTCTTACGAGACTATTTCTGAGATGATCCTTTGGAAATTATAATAAAAGTATAGCAACTGTAAAAAATCCATTAGATTATACTTGATACAAAACAACCATACATTAACGAAATAATTTGTTCTTGAAGAAACAACATCCACATTCGAGAAACAATCACCAAAACAAAACTAATTTAATAAAAAAAAGTTAAAGACCCAACCTTTTACCTTTCCAAAAAGCGCACTCTGTGCCCCGCGAAGCGAGCCGCGAGGTGTCTAAAACCCGCCCGGTCGCAAATCGACACGGTTAATTTCCGAAGCGGCCTATTACCCGCCTAGTCCACTTTGTGTGTCGCGCGGGGGCCCCCCCTCCCTAATTAATCGTCGAATAATTCAAGCCACGGCCGAGGCGGCAAAGTGGACAAAATCCACGCGGCGCACAAATTGATTTAATACAGCGCGCTCTGCGTACGCACACAGAGGGGCCCCGGAGCCTCGCCTAATTCGACAAGTCGGCCGCGTATGCAAATCGTCGCGCATCGATCACGAATTTCGGCCGGACGACGCGCACACAAGCTTTCCCGTCAGCCGACCCATACCGAAGATGGAGGGCTTTGTCGGCGACCTTTTGGGCAGTTGGGTTGCCTCTTTTTTTTACTTTCAGCCGGGGGGTTTTTTGACCGGCGCGAAATCGACGCTGATCGAGTTTTGCGATCAGATGCTTTGTGAGCGCACGCCGCCGACAAAAGCGCGCGCTTTGAATGCGCCCCTGCGGAATTGAGTTTTTGTTTTGCCACGCGGCACATGATTCGACGACTGGGCATTTTTCTTTTTATGGCGTTTTAATGAATTTCTTTTTCGCTTCTGGATTTTTGTCGCGCTTTTCAATATTTAGCGCTTGAAATGTGATAATAGAGTTCCTTGCGAGCTTGAGTTCTAGAAATGGATTATAGTGTTTGGAATGAAATTTTCTATTATTCATTTCTTTCGGATTTCTATAAAAGGTTCGATTTGTTTGTTTTTTGTTCTAACGAAATAACTTTTCACCTTTCGCTGTTTAATAGACCTGACGCGCGCTTTGCGCGCGGTTATTCTCTTTGCAGGTTCATGTCAAGTGAACAATAATAAAATAAAAGACAACCACCGATCTTTGTACACCTCTAAAATTGTCATTAAAACTTTTTTAAATAATAATTTGTTTAAAAACGAAAATATTAAAATTAAGCTGCTTTTTAATATTTAGTTGGCATTTATATACTTGAACTTCCAGCAAGATAGATTTATTAAAAGTATAAGTCATTTTTATTTCTGAGGTACTATTTACAATAAAAAGTTTTTTCATTTATTTCCAGTTTTCTCGACTTCTATGCAGTCGCCAATCATTTTAAATCCCAAAAAACATTTTATCATCAAAGTTCCTTACAAGTGACACCAGGTAGGCAAGGGTTAATCCCTTAATTCTCCAAAATTTTGATAACCCCTTTATCTGCATTTCAACGATCCCCTAACTCCACAAGGTATAAGTTTATCAATATTAAGTTATACTTGAACTTATCGTTTTATGTATAGTGCTCAGTAAAAACTTTCTTATGAAATCCTAGTGGTCAGTAAATTAAGGATAAGAGCGAAATTTTCGTGTCCGCGAGCACGCGCCAAGTTTTATGATCTCGCGCGCTGTGAAATATTGTCTTCGCCGGGCCTTAAAAGAGTTCTCAGCGCAGCTTATGCGAGAATATCAGTAACCAACGTCATTTCGCATCTCGCGAACTCGAGTTTCGTTAAAAAAATAAAGAAGTCATCGCGCACGCGGCATTTCCAATTCTCACTCCGCGTCGTCGCGAGTTCCGTACAAAAGTTTCAAATAAAGTATTATTAAACTTGTCCGCCGTATCTATCACCTTCTGAATAACAAGTTTCTTTTGTGTAAAATGAGATATTCCTGCTTCACTTCGTTATCAGATATTCGCGTTTTGAAAATTAATCAAAGCGAAATCGAACTAATTATACGTTTTCTATTTATCGAATGAAACGAGCTTCCCATCGTTCCTTTGTATCCGGTGTATCCTGTGATCTTGGAGTCACTGTGAGAGCGACGACATTATCACGATCCGATACTATTCTTGGCGGATTATCCGATACTCGGTGTCACAAAAGCTTTCGAACAAATTGCTATTCTTCTTTGGAAAACAAGTAATTGAATCTTTTTTATCTTCCATTTCACGATTCTTTTATTTAAAAAAAAAGGTTTTAGAAAATAAAAGTTAAGGTTTTATAGTAATTACTTTAAAATAGAAACAAATCTTACGTCTGACTAAATATGGTTGAGAGCAACCGAATTGTGTCGATTTAAAAATAGAATATTAAAACTAAAAATCATAAAATAATATCCGAATAAAATGTTGGAATAAACATGTTGAATTTTTAAGGAATAAAATCTTCTAAATACAAGTGTTTAAATAATTAAATGGGAGAAATCCCTTATATGTCTTAAAATAAAAGATTTTTTACAGTTATTAAAATACGAGATTTTATAAAATCATAAATTTAAATAAGATTCGACTGTAGTATCCGTTAAACTGATGTTTCGTCAGTAACACTGATATATTCCTTGTCGCACAAAAAGAGACTTATGTTGAGGAAAAGGAATTTACACCCTCGAATCCATCTCATAAAAATTTCTATTAGTATCCTCAGTAACATCGCATAAAAAATTCAGCAGTGTCTCCTCTGAATAACGTAAAGCTTTGAACCCTTTAAATTCTGCATATAAAGAAGATAGAGTAATAACTCTTCCAGATATGATTACATTATAGAGTGATTTTCAGACGATATTTGTGTAATAAACTTTCGTCAATCTCATATCTTCCCAAGTACGCTGGAAAATGTGCGAACTTACTTTGACAGATTCTACTTTTTCAAGTAGACATTTCTGTAGATTTCATTTTTTATTAAAAAATTTTAATGTTAGAGAAATGATAGTACTTTTTATCTAGTTTAATTAAACTATAATTATTTTTTCAATCAATAAAAAAATAGTGCTCTTTGTTATTTAAAATTTTAAATAATAAGAAGTCTACAAAAGAAAGACAAATAATTTGTTTAAAAGCTATGTCTAAAATTATTTTACGAGAAACTATTCTTTACTTTCTCTAATTAGAAAAGTTTTAATTCAAAGTAATTAAATCAAATATTTAAACTAACGATTCTTTCAAAACTTAATCAAGATATTTCATTCAAATTTCCCCACAGATTCCCATTTCACTTCACGCAGAATTGTAGAATAAAAAGGAAAGCTAATCTAAAAGATTTAAAAACAATTTATAGTAAATCATTAAAAAACTGCTCCTCGTTTCCCTCGTTGAAACTGAATAAAATACCCGGCGAAATTGAGGGGCAATCCCCTCAAAAACCACAAGACACATCACCGACTCGAAGTAAATAATGAAGCCCCTCACCGAGTCGAAAAAGCACGAGCGCGACGAGTCCGCACCGGAGGATCGACGATAGGCGCGACATGGGATCCCGGCGCGCGCACACGCGACACTCTGACTTCCGACTGCCGTGCGGAAATTCGTTTCGCGGCGTGCGGCCCTCCAAAACTTATTCGACGCCCGGCGCGCAGACTCGCGCGACTTCGCGCCGCGCACCGCCGATGTTTGCTCGATAAGTAGCGGCCGCGCAGCTCACCGAGAAAGTTGCGCTTTTATATTAAACACCACAAAAGGTAGTTTAAAGTTTCACAGATGCTGTAAGAAATTTTGAGAAAATTTGCCGAAGTTAATATCTTGTCGCTTTAGGTCTTTTTTTAAACTTTTTTCAATGACTACTAGAGTTGCTGTGCAGGATGATGATTTTACTCTAGGTACTTAAAGTGAACAGTCATTTTCAAATTTTATAAATGAAAATATATTACTTTTCAATTTTTTTGTTACTTGAAGGAAACGGCGACGGATATCGGTAAAAAATAAAAGAGGCAGAATAGATTGTTTTATAAGAAAAATTAAGATCGTTTTCGTGCTGTTTTTCCTCGTTTTATTAAAGTTTTTTTAAATAAAATTCACGGGTCAACAACACGTTGTTTGTTTATGTATAAATTTCACTTCTTCGCGGGCGCGCTCTTGGGTGCCGCTGCTTTCGCAGGCGCTGCCTTCTTCGCTGGGGCGGCTACCGCGGGTTTGGCCTCGGTCTTCTTCTTGGGTGCCTTCTTTACTTTGGGCTTGGCGGCCTTCACAGCTGCAAGCTGCTTTGACCTCCTCTCCTTGATCTTCTTCTCAACCGCTGCTGGCGCGGCTTTCGGCAACGTGATCTGCAAATTAAATAGCAAATTTAGTACAAAGTTAACATTGAATCAACTACAGCTTCCTCATTTTAAAAATAGCTGTTTTTTTTTAAATAAAGTGTGCGATAATCATGTCCCTATTTCATTCGAAAATACAACAAAACAAGAACGCCTGATTATCATGTCACTTTAGCACCTGATGGATCAATCAAGCAAATTATTTACAAGACTGAGGACATTTACTACAGTGCATTAAACAGGAGAAGATTTGGATAACTTACACCTCGCTTCTCTGCAAGAAGCAAATCTCTGGCGTTCTGGCGTTTCCTGGCGGTCAAGATAGCGGCACGCTTCAGTACGGCACTGTATGGGTTCAGTTTGATCATGGCTCTGGTGTTTGTGAGCGGGTTCAATTTCTTTACCCTGCGGACAATCTTCCTCCTGGAACAGAAATAAACAAACATTTATTAAATAACCTTTCTTTAAACATAAAAAACTCTTTAACATTCTAAATTTCATAAATAAATTACTCAGTAAACGCTTTGTTTTAAAATCAATGTACAATCATAAACACGGACCAAAGCATATCATCATGATACATGCAAAAATGTGCTATATTTCAAGAAAAAAAAAAAGATATGTACCTTGGTGCTCGGATGACCTTGCGGATTTCATCAGACTTCAAGAGCCTGGACAGGTCAGTGTTAGCCATCTTGGGCATGGGAAGATTGTATCCCTTCTTCAGCTTAGCCTCCTTGCGCCATGTGCCGTAAAGGGCATCGAGCTTTTCAAAAGCTGATTTTGTCCAGATAATGAAACGTCCAACATGACCACCAGGTGCCAGTTTCAACAGGTTCATTTTGTTGATGTTCATGAGGTCAACACCAGGAATGTTACGGAATGCCTTGCGGATTCCCTGTAAACGCAATTTTAAGTATCTTATTAATAACTTGCCATAATTATCATCTAGTATAAAAAACAGACTAATTTCACATTCTTATCAGAAGTGGTAATGGATAATCAGAAACAAATCATCAACACGGACCAATAATTATCATCAGATTAAGATCGACTTTAAAACTATTACACTTGAATTAAAGAAATTTAATATATTTACTTGGTCGTTTCCGTAAACAATCAATGGTCCACGGCGTTGGATGCGACGACGGTTACGCATTTTACCCTTACCAGCACGGAAACGTTGCGATTTGTACACCTAAAAATTAAAAAAATTATTGTAATTTTGAAACAAAGTATACAACATAAGAAATAATAATATATCTTAAAGAGAACTGTGCAATGATCATGTCCCTCTTTTGTGTAGAAAGACACAAAACAAGAACGCCTGATCATCATTTTACTCTAGCACTTGATGGATCAATCAAGCAAAAAGTTACGTGATTGAGGACATTTGCTACAGTGCAAAATTTTAATTTTCTCAATGAAAAAAATTCTATAATACATACCTTTTGGATGTCATTCCAGGCCTTGATACGTCTCAGGAAAATGACTGCTTGCTTGGTTTTGTTGTATTCCTGAATTTTGTCTGAGACTACCAGTGGGAATTCTGGTACTTCTTGGATCATGTGTCCTAAAAAACACAAATTATTACTAATTAACATAAAATATGCCATTTAAAATGATTTCAATATGAGATCAATCAATTTGTCAGAATTGGTAATCGTCAATAAAAAATCAGCAACACGGACCAATAGTTCTCATCATTACATACACAAAAAATAATTTAACAATATAGCAATATGAAATAAGTAAATATCCTTTACCTTTTGACTGAACCAAAGCTGGAACTCCAGAAGCAGCAATGGCTGAAACAACAGCGTATCTCTTCTGGTTTACATTAACACGACGATGCCAGCGTCGCCACTGCTTGGTGGGGGCAAACATGCGACCTCCTCTACACATGTTACCGAAAGCACCCTGACCAGAGCGGTGAGTACCACCACCACGAACACGGGGAATACGGGCAACAGCACGTCCAGTACCCCATGATTCAGCAGAGGTTTGGTGACCTGGAAAAATATAAATTATTATTAACATGAAAAGTTGTACAGAAATTTTGGTGTTCTAAGTTTAATTTAAACAGCAAATTAACTTACCAGCCTCCTTTGAAACACAGTAGGGCTGTCTGCTGTTCTTTGATACTTGTTGGTGAACAAAGTTCACAACATCAGGGCGGATTGGTGCCTTGAAAATAGAAGGCAAGGAAATAGTTTCTCCTGATACCTCACTCTTTTCGGTAAATACCGTGATCAGCGGGCGCGCTGTTGATAACGACTGTAAAGAAAAGAAATCATTTAGTTAAACTCTGCAAAGGAATTTTAATACAAAATTTATAAATATAAAATAATCAGATTATAAAATTTTGGATTTTAATCAATGATATATCATCAACACGGACCAAATTTTGTCATCATTTAAATATCTAAAACTATTGGTTAGCAATTCATGCTACTTATGCTCATCACTATTAATTTCATAATACATTTTCTCATTGGTGAAGATTATGTTTTCCTGCACACAAGAACAATAAAAAACAGAATAAAAGTGAACAAGTGGAAACGACACATGTATTAAAACATATGACAACTATAACCAAAAGTAAACTGTTGCTCCAAAAGTAAGCAACAACCCACTGTACCAGAAACCTAACCAAAAAACTATTTTCGCAACACTTGCAAAATCAATACCCCAAATAAAAAAATAAACCCCCGAAAACATCATACTGACACAAAAAGAGTCTCGGTTCGCGAAATTGCGACTTTTTCAATGATTAAACGTCGCGAACGGCGATGCACGTGGTCGGCTCGAGCCGCACGCGAACATCCTCACACTTGGGGAGTCGTTAAAGACGTTCGGACGACACTCCGGGGATCGCATATTATCGCAGACGGTCGAGGATCGGTGTACGGTACGGAAAATCAGAAAACTCACCATTTCGCGGCCTTTTTCACGAGATCTGGCTCATGAAAAATCGACAAACCAGGCAGCTCGCACGCCTTGCCTGGCCGAAAGGAAGATGGACGCGAACGGAAGCGGGCACGTAGACAACAGTGGCGCAGGCGCACTGCATACTCGCGCAGATGGCGAACGCGACGATTCCGGTTTATCATCGTGAGATTCGAATCCGAGGCGGTACCAAACTCCAATATCAGGTTTGTAATGTTGACCTTTATTCCTTTTTATTTAATTTAATTGTTTAATGTCAATGTTTCGTCTTAATTTTAAGAAAAATAGTTCTTATCGTCATTTGCACAGTACAATCAATTTTTATTTTATGTCCAAGTGGCTAATTTCTATATCAGATTATGGTTGTAATTGTTTGATTAGTTTGAAAAGGTATACACTTTTCAATACTTTTAAGTACCAATTAATAACAATATTGAAAACTGTTAAAATAAGCAGTAGGTACTTTTTTATTTTTCACTTAGCACAATTTTCGTGATACCTACTGACTTTCAAAGTATCGACAAAGTGAAAGTGCTTTCGATTGTCGCAGTAGTAAATTGTTGCGCCATCGAATTTATCGAACTGCGGAACACACAATGTGTGTGTACTGTACAGTCAACAGTGTTAGTGAAAATGACGTTTCATCGTACACAAACACAATACGCTTAAGCGAATAAATCTCAACAGCGTCAGACAGCGTCCGTGTGTATAACATTGTTGAATGACAATAAACGATAACGAATATAAGTGCTCCGAAGTCCGAGTCGACTGTAAAAGCGAATGTAGTAAGTAGTGGTGGTCACCGATACGGCGCTCTACAGCAGTGTTTTGCATAGTTTTGCGCGTTGCGTGTGTCTGTGCTTACAATCATTTCCATTTATGAACCGCTAAACTTTGCCATTTTAAACAAAAATCATGGCCCACTGGTTTCATCGAAATGTCCTCAAGGCGACGACTAATCACAAGTTCGAGCTAAAGCACAACGATCCGACAGATGCGTCTAGGAAGCTTTGCAGGTTAGCAGTGTTTTCCCATTTTTTTTAGTACAGTAACATATTTGTCCTTGGCTCTAATTGACTTAATAATGCCACAGCGACTTGAGGACCTGCCGGAGTCGACTTCTGGAGCTCATCAAGAATCCGAATAATACAAGTACATCAGTGGAACCTGCCTTTGTTGCCTATCTGTCTCTTCTTTATGGATTTATGTGGGAAGTTGACGCTGCCAATGAGAATGAACAAGTCGGCAGACCTAATCCTAGCAAACTCAGAAATGTTTTTGTATTCAAATGGACACAAACTCTACTCGGACCAGGCACTGTGTAAGAAAATTTATTTAAATTAAATAAAATTCAATCAATTATTTTGATAATCAGTTTAATTCATTGGCTTATAATCGATCTATGCAGTTCATTTGCAGATTCTATTTATGAAGCAGCAAACATGAGTATGAATCTTGGATTATGGTTTATGAAACACGCTGCAATGATAGCTGCTAAAAATGAGTAAGTAAGTCAAAAAGCAATAAGTAAATTTTTTTTTAAATATAAAATTTTGTTTTAGTATTACCATGAATGAAGCAAAGGAAGTTCATAGTATGTTAAGACGTGCTGCTGGAATATTTACTTTTGTACAAACTGAATTTTTACCACAATTGTCTAATCCACCTCCACTTGGTAGTGATTTAGATCCTAGAGTAATAAATGCCTATGTCAATCAGTGCACAGCTGAAGCTCAAGAAGGTACAAAATAAAATTTTCTAATGCTTTAACATTGCAAGTATTTACTTGAAAATATTATTTTAATTTTAATATTAATTTGTAGTTACTGTTGCTCGTGCCGTGGAACTGAAGCATAATGCTAGTTTAATATCAGCCTTAGCTAATGAGACTAGCAAACTCTTTTTAGATGCTGCTAATACTTTGCGACCATTTAAACCTGAAATTTCAGGACAGTGGATTAAATATCTCGAGCTTAAATCAATGTTTTATCAATCATACGTTAGTATATGATAAATTGTGTTGAAATTTATTAAACTTATGCTTGTTGTATGCAAAAACATGTGAACTTTGTCTGCCAATTTTAGGCTTATAATTACTGCGGAGAAAATTTATTAGCAATGGATAAATGTGGAGAAGCAATAAGAGCTTTAAAAGAAAGTGAAGCTTGCTTAATTAAAGCAAAAAATCTTTGTCAAGAATATGGTAAAACTCATGGACCAGCTCCTCGTGTAAAACCTGACCAACATACTGTATTCAGACGTCTGGCCCCTTTAGTCCAACGGACTCTTGACAAATGTGAACGAGAAAATGGTTTAATGTAAGAAAAAAATTATTAAAATTTAATTTTCTTAATATTTTTAAATTATATTTAATCTTGTAATTCTTTTAGATATCACCATTCTGTCCCTCAAGAAGTACCTGCACTAGATACCAAGGCTACATATGGCTTAGTTAGTCCCATTAACTTTCAAATGCCTACACCTAATTCTTTATGGAATTTAGGTATTTACAGAACACTTACTGGTGTTGCTACAGCCCAAGTTGGCAAGGAGCAAGATTTGCCTCCAGTAAAAGAAGAGGAAATACCTCATAGCAATAAAGAACCTAAGAACGAAAGTGGCTGTACTTTACAGTGAAAAAAGTACTCTTTATTATTGGCAATTAACTGAGAAATGGTTATAATCCATATTAATGCGCAAAGCTTTTAAGAATAAATGTTTCACTAATTTTATGACTGCAGTTTGGACAATGGCATTATGCGCATTGCCGAGATTCTGATATTAGTATTATTGGACCTAGTCAGTACATCATTTATATTCTATCTACATTTATTTTAACAGCATGAATGCTGGAAGTTGTTAAAATATTAGATAAAATTGTGAATGACAAAAAAAGTGTTGGTATCCCATTGAAAGTATGTTAATTTACTTTACAAGCATTTGTAATTTAAACATTGTTATTTTTTGTAAGAAATTTTAAATTGCTTTAAATGATTTTACTGTTCAACTGATTAATGCAAAATTAAAATAAGAATGTTCTATTATTATTTTATAAGTTGATAAATTCATATACTTGCTTAGCAAGTGAATTTGTAATTATGATAATTGAATAAAGAAATTATAATTTTTAATTATAAGTTTTCGTCACTTTTTTAATCTTATTAATCTAAGAAAAAATTAACTCCGCAATAAATGCGATCAAATTTTCTCCGGCGAAAGATCACTTTTGCTCGAAAAAACAAGATCTAGGTACATACAGCATAGGAGGCGAGTGACGACCAAGCACCAAGCCAGAAGCAAGCGCAAACACGAGTGAGATATGGCTGTGACATATTGTGGTATCGGCCGGTAATAGTGGTGTTATTTTGAAATTTTGTACCCTGATTTTACCTCAAAAAATTCTCAAAAATGGTTTTATTTTTCAAAAGCGAAGGTAATTTTATTTTATCTATCTTCTAAATAAATTAATATACTTCACGTTGATATATTTTGCGTAGTTTTTAATTCTTTGAGGTTAGGTAATCAATTTTACAAATATTGAATAAATACTAATGTAAAATTATTTTACAGTTGTACAACCACCCGTTACTTTGTTTATGGGAGTGGACAAATTCGAAAGTAAGTTTAGACAATCAAAATTTTAAGTAAACAAAATCTGATTGTTTACACGTCATATTCATATTCAGTTTAATTGTGATACAAAGTTCTTCCATTTGTTTATTATTTTTATCATTTTACTAGATGAAGATCTTATCAAATGGGGTTGGCCAGAAGACGTATGGTTTCATGTTGACAAATTTTCTTCCGCACATGTTTACCTCAGATTACAATATGTGAGTAAATGGAATATTCTATGTTCTATTGCAATACATAAATTTACTATTTGTTTGTTTGATTTCTAGGGTCAAACAATAGATGATATTCCTGGTGCAGTTTTAGAAGATGCAGCTCAGTTAGTTAAAGCAAATAGTATAGAAGGCAACAAAGTAAATGACGTAGATGTTGTGTATACTATGTGGTCAAATCTTAAAAAAACACAAGGTATGGATGTGGGACAAGTAGGTTTTCACAGGGAAAAAGAAGTTCGCAAAATTCATGTTACTAAACGCTTAAATACCGTTGTTAATCGTTTAAACAAGACAAAAAAGGCTGAAGAAGTGAATTTTATGGCAGAGAGGGAAAGAAGAGATAGGAGTGAAAGAGAGGATAAGAAAAAACTTGCCAGAGAACAAAAGGAAAAAGAGAAGGCTGAAGAAAAAAGACGACAGGAAGAAGCAGAAATGAGGTAATTGAATGATTATATTGTAAAAAATTCTTTAAATAATACAAATTATTTTATATATTATTGTAAAGTCATTTGGTAGTATGCATAATAACAAAATTGATTTTTTTTACAGGAGTTACAATTCTTTGTTTAATTCTGCCAGTATGACATCTAACACAGAAAACAGTGGTTACGATTCAGACGACTTCATGTAAAAATTCATTTAAAAATTTCAAGTTGCGTATGAACTATTCTTACCAAAATGAATTTTAAATGGAAGTTTGTTAATTCTTTATTAATGAATAGTAATTGAAAATTTCTTTTTCTGTATAGACATGATAAAGTACAGAAGTTAATAATATAACAACCATTGTTATTAATAATTCTTATTTAATATATAATTTACATAAATTAAAAATTGTAGTAGTGTATTATAAAAGATTATTTACATTTTGTCAAGAAAAACACACTTAGTCTTTTAGTTACAGTAATTCAATATTTACTGCTTTTAAGGCATCAACTGCCCATGATGGGTAATCTTTGTCAGGATAAAGTTTCAGCATGAAATCTTGTACATACTTAGGATACCTTTTTTCTTTGATACTCTCACGAATTTCTTTCATGAGTCTCATTTGGAATGCAATATTGTGAACTGTCAATATGTGACAAGCTACAGTTTCAATAGTAACTATTTGATGAATGTACGATCGAGAATAAGTTTTGCAAGTGCTGCAGGTACATGTTTCATCTATGGGTCTTGTATCCTTACTATACTGTCCTTGTTTTAAGTTTAATTGTCCAGTATGTACTAAAGCACATCCAAATCTCTAAAAATTGTCAAGAAATTTAATAATATTATAACTAATTTGTTACAATTATTATTAAAACATTGGTATTTATGTAAATTATAACAAAATATTAATAAAATAAAGTACAAAATGATTCAAATTAATATTTCAAGTAAGAAAAACATAATTTATTTTAACTTTTAGATGGCTAGAATTTATTTAATCCCCTTTAAAAAGTCTTCAAACACTATATTTAGACTTTTTAGTAGTCTATAAGTTAATATTATGATCATGTAAGTTAATATTATATCTAGAAGTAATACTTACTGCAGTTCTTGAAGGAAACACACAATCGAACATATCAACTCCCAATGCACAGCAAATAACTAAATCTATTGAAAAACCAACTCCCATTAAATATCTTGGTTTATCCTTTGGCAAAATATCAGTTGAAAGATGAACCATTCTCCAAAAATTATCTTTACTTTCTCCACCACTATAAATATTATGTAATGTTTTTTAAAATCAGAATACATACAAATGATAAAAAATTAACTAATTGTAAATACCTAAGACCCCCAATAGCAAAGCCATTGACTTTTCGTTGTGTCAACTGTCTGGCAGATTCAGTTCTTAAATCTGAATCTAAGCCTCCTTGAACAATGGGAAAAATACTTTGTTCATCTGGTCTACCGTGGGCAGATAAACATCTATCTAGCCACCTGGATGTTCTGTAGAAAATTTTAAGTTAAAACTACTTTAAGAAAGCAATTATAAATTAATTTAATTATTTTAAATTTAAGTAGAATTAAATCAAAATTTACCTGTGCATTGCTTCTTCTACTCTTGGACCTGTAGTCAAACTATGTACTACATCATCTAATTGCATAATAATGTCAGCTCCAATAGAATTTTGTATTTGAATAGATCTTTCAGGGGTCAACATACATTCTGACCCTAAAATATATTTTTATTATAAACTACTTTTAATTGAATAATTATATTTATTAGTAAACATTTATACCGTCAAAGGGACTTTTGAAATTAACTCCTTCTTCTGTGATATGGGCAAGTTTTAACAAAGATACCATTTGGAAACCACCAGAATCTGTTAGTAACGCTCGTTTCCAATTCATAAATTTATGCAATCCACCTGCTTTTTCAAGAATTTCTGGACCCTAAAATTAATTAAAAATATTTTAATTTTAACAATTAACAAATTAAAATAAAATAACGATACATACAGGTCGATTTCCAAGATGATATGTGTTTCCTAAAATAATTTGACAATCTAATGCTTCCAATTGTTGAGGTAGAAGACCCTTTAAAGTACCCTGCAACAATTGACGTTTCTAGGTTATTATTAATGAAAACAAACAATTCAAATACTTAACAAAAATGTCACTTGCGCAGCTCTTGATAAATAATGAAATCGAACAATTTCTGTTGCAGAAAACGCTGTTAACAAAACACGGCATTTTTGCCTAAGAAATGATTCTTTGTTTACCTGAGTACCGACTGGCATGAACACCGGGGTATCCACGTGGTGATGCACGAGTTGCATGAAGCCTACCCTGGCCTTGGTTACCGGACACTCCGCCCGCACCTCAAAACTCAAAGGACCGACAAGCTTTTTTTCCGTCATTTTTTTAATCTTTTCTACCTTGCCATTACACAAATTTCGCTGCACTCGAGTTTTTCGGAGCGCAACGAGGCGGGAAACGTCTGTTATCCTCGGCAATACTGACATGACCACGTGACCGCGTTTATGCAAGCAGATGAATAATGCAATACACTAAATAGGCAAGTATCGTTAATTTTTTTTAACAAACCTTTTTACTTACTTTTTTACAATATTTTTTTTATTAATTTTAATTAAAATTTTCTTGGGAAATTTTGATATTTAAAGCTATAAAGGAAATTAAAACTATAATTAAACTTGAGATATAAGGATAATAAAAAATACTGCATTTTAAAAATTGATAAAAAATGTATTAAAAATATGTTATGTATTATCCTATCATAAAATTATTTCTTAAAATAGTAGATTAATGCTAGAACTCCCAGTGAACTTCCTATCACAATACAAAGCTTCTTCCTCTTACTTGTGTTCTTTGGTTTTGAAATAATCTATAACAAATTAAAAGAAAACTTATTGATTATAAAAATTCTTATACTACTAATTAAACAACTAAAACAAAACTTTGCTGTACAACCAACCCGCATCATCTCAATGGCATCTTCTAATTCTTTCACTTCATTAAGGACACTGTTGCATCCTATAATCAGGGCTTGTGAAACTTTCAAATTTTTATCCTTGTCAATAAAACAATCTTCTTTGTGTAAAGCCAATTGTGCATAAGCATACTTTAAATACAAATGTAAAAGTTGTAATTGGCTTTCATTGGTTTTTAACATTTGAATAATATCTTCAAATCTGCAAAAAGTGTTAGAATATAAATAATTGCACAAAAATCTAGTAGCATTATTAAATTCTATAGTACTATTGGTTCAAATAATTTTTAAGCAATACATACTTTGGTTTGACTTTCACATATTTCTTATTTAAATTGTCAATTAATCTCTGGAAGGATTCCTTGTTAAATTCTTCTCCTACCTCTGTTGAAAAATGGAATAATTTAATAATAAACATTATGGATAAATTATATTTAATTAAATAAAGCAAATTAAACTTGCCCAAAACTTTGAGGTCTTCATCTGTCAAAAGTTTCAAGTCATCAAGACTGACATTCCGTTTTTTAAACTGGTTCAGGTTAGTGCATCCTAAACCCATCAACAGTGCAGATGTTTCTCTTGTGAAACCTAGTGGATCCTCGATTGCTTCTATTGGAGCCATCGTAGCATCTGACGGTTATCAGTTAACTTAATTAATAATTTTAAATTATTTGTTTTAATAAAAAACTTCGTTTACTTAATTAATGAGTATCCACTTGCTAAACTGTCACTCTACCGGGTTATTTCTAACCGATGTAAACAAATTGGCAAAAGAATTTGGTGGCGCCACTATCGTAGTGTGGCAAGATATCTGCGAGAGTACTGATAAGGATACTGAAAAAAGTACACAGGCTTCAATGAAGCAAATTTTCAAAATTACTTATTGTGATTATAATTTATAGCACTACTAGTTAATTGTTATAGTATGGCGTTGCATATTTTAATGGCAACGAAAGATTTATTAACCTAAACCTATACCTGCCTATACTGCACTGTCTTGTTTACTGCAACTATCGGCCATATTGCGGAAGATACGCCGCCAATATCTTTGGCCAATCCCAGCTCTTCTTTGACGATTGTCACGTGGTACTCCAAAACCGCGGAGGGGGTATAGGGAACCGCAACCTTTGCTTTTTTATTGTGTGATCAGTGTGATTGTGTGAATACCAAACATATAAATTGAATTGCACAAGTGTCAAAAAGGAAAAAGTCCATACTTAAAGGTAAATTATAAAAATTATATTATTGGAAGCTATAAATAATAGTTAATTAAATACCTGGATAATTTTTACAATAAATTATTAGAAATAATTAGAATGAAAAGATTATTTTAGTTTTATTTTACGAAAATTAAAAAGCTATAAATTTATATTTTCTTGTAAGAATTAGGACTCACCAGTTATCCAAAAAGAAGTAAGTGAATTCCTCCCCAAAGTTCTTCTCCAACGTAAACCAAAAAACTTCGAAATGAAAACGTATTCAAAAAGCTTCCCTTTTGAGAACGAAAATCTGAAAGAAGGCCATCTTCCGCTCTAAAAAAATCCATTCTCAAAGTCAAAGCAATCTGCGCAACCCCCCTACGGCGATACCTCGGCTAAGTATACTTATATACATATTTACCACCTAAGCGCGTCTACACGCTCGCAGGCTGTATACCGGCTGTACGCGAGCAAGACGGCACTATTTCCGCGACCTCCCGGCGAGCGCAATGAGCAGCGGGAGGGGGGGAGCAAATGCTTATACGCTTCGCGGCAGCCGAGATCGCGGCGATCGCGCATTCGGCGAGACTCCGGGCCGGCGGCGCGCTGGGCCGCGGAGAGGCACGCAGGAGGCATGGCGTCCGCGGACGAGGTCGTCCACGGCGGCGAGCTCAAGGACATCGTCTGGGTGCCCCTCTCGCTCACCCTCGTCGAGTACCCGAAAGGTGAGACCAGTGCCCGCGCACCGCGAGCCCCCCGCGACGACGCGGCCGCCGCCATTGGGAGGCGGGCATCTGACGTGGCTGCCGCCGCACGCGTTTTGCACCTTTTTTTTTGCCGCGGAGGCTACCCCGAGCTCGCGGGGGGGCCGGCCCCCGCGGCCGGTGCGTTCGTACATTTTCGGAGCGGCGGGCGGAATTTTTTTTTGTTTCGGAGTCGGCACGGGGGAGATGAGGGTCGGTGGTGCAGCGGCCGGACGAGGGGGTGGGATGATGCGAGCGTTCGAGTGTTCCAGCGTTCGACGGTAATGATTTTTTTTCCGGATGCAGGGGTCGTGCGTTTTCTTCTGCTTCGGAGCGTTTTTTTTTCTCGCCGACTGTTGACATTACGTAATCTTGCGGATCGCGGTGCTCGAAGTGGGAGTAAACATTGGATTTAAACATTGATGTGTGTATATGTTTGAAATTTATTATAAGTGAACTTTAAAATTTCGACCTTTACTTTAGAGAGCAAAAAAAAGTAAATAAACTGCTGAACAGTAACAATCAATTATTATGAGCAAAATTTAAAAATTTGTCTGTTATAATTAAAAGGAATACTTTATGTTTACTTTTATAACTTTTCAGGAGACATCATTGGATTGTTGTTGGCTGTTATTAGTTTGATGCCCTTTGCTGTACTAGCTGGATTTATCACTTTAATACTGTTTAGAAGGGACTTACATACAGTAGGTTTCATTTTATTCACAGATTTTTATTGTTATTTTTACATTGTGGTATAATTTTTTGTAATGCTAATTTTCTTTTATTTTTTATTTTTTATTTAGATCGCATTTCTTGGAGGTGTAACTGGTAATGAGATAGTCAACTTTTTACTGAAGCATACTATTCAAGAAGCGAGACCCATGCGAAGAGATGTATTGTATTCAGAGTATGGTATGCCATCTACTCACGCACAATTTATGTGGTTCTTTGCTACCTACATGACTTTATTTGTATTAATTAGGTAAGACATAATAAACAAATATTTGTACATTTCTTTTTGTACAATATTTTAAATGTTCTCTTATCAGTGGTCTTTCACTCGGTAGCCTTTCTAAGAGTATTTCTATTTTTTTAGATTACATCAAAGTAGCAATAGTACAGTATCAGAAAGATTTTGGCGAGTACTTATAATGGCAGTTTGCATTGCCTCTGCTGGATTAGTAACTTACAGTAGAATTTACCTGCAATATCATTCTCACTCTCAAGTATTGTGTGGAACTATTGTTGGCATCATTCTTGGCATTGTTTGGTTCGTCATTGTACATCTAGTTTTAACACCATTTTTCCCAATGATTGTTTCATGGTAAATATTTATTTTTTTATAATATATAGTAGTTCATACAAAAATTTGTACAGTTTTAGTAACATGTACAGTATTTATTAAATTATATGTATTTATGAATGAACATTTTTCATAAAATTTGAATTGTAAATTGCAGGAAGTTATCCGAATATTTACTTTTGCGAGATACCACACTCATTCCTAACATCTTGTGGTTTGAATATACTAATGTACGCACAGAGGCGAGAGCAAGATCCCGAAAACTTGTTTCCATGAAATCCCAATGACGGCTGATGGTAGGCCAATGGACTGAGAGCAAGTGAATTTCCAATAGAATATAACTTGCCAATTAAAGAATTAACATTGAAAAAGTCATTTAGTATTTCGACAGAGCAACGACGGTAAAATTATAATAGTAATCAATTTTTACAAGAGGATGAATGAGGATGAATTAACGTTGTATGATTCTTTTGTAGGCTTAATCAACGAAGCTATAATTTGCTTTGTTAATAGGAAAGAAGAAAAATGTAAAATTTGTAGAAAATTCAAAGGATATCAGGGTCGCGCGAATGTTAAAGCATAAATCTTTCAAAGCACAAGTTTTGGTTACTTTTTTACAACAAATTAACCAAACTTATGGATACTTTTTTTTAATTTTTAAAGCAATTTCCAGTACTGAAGTATTTTACTCCTTTAAGAGTGAAAGCGTAGATAAATGGAAAATGTAATCTACACGAGTTTCCAATGGCCTAAATAGTTACTTATATAAGACAAACGAGCATCAACATTTGTACGTGTAACTTTTATAAGTGATACTCGAATGATTTTTTACACGAATCGTAAATGTCGATATTACCGATATAGTCGAATTTTGATTCTAACGTACATGTATAGTAGCGCAACCAAATTACGAATGGTTTTTTATATAAAAGGCGTTTACAAATTTCCATTAATGCATGATCGACGTTATAGAAAGACAAGCGTTTATAATATAAGGTATATACATTTTTATATGAATTTTCTTTAACGAAGTAAGTAATCTAAAGAATTGTAAATATACTTTTTTGCTCTCCCAATATTTTGAAGTGATTTTCGACTTTTCAAGCAATCTTATTACTTGTATAAAAAAATACTGGAATTTTAAGGAATGTCAAATTAGAGTATTATAAAGTTCTATTATTGTTTTGTAAAAAAGGTTGATAAATTTATTATAAAAACAATTATTTACATGGAAAACTAGAAAATAATAAAAGTATTATACAAATTAGACGGAAATTTATATTTTTCAATTCCTAATTACAATAATTTTATGTAAGGTATATTTTATAACATTATATAGTACTGTACATAAATTAAATAGCGATCACTTACATATCTGTGCGATAAATACTTTAACATAATTATAACAATTTAATTAAATACAGTCTTTAATTCCGAAAAAATATCTACGATTAATAGGAACTTTTTTCTCATAAATTATTAATTTTTTACCAAATGTTAACAAACATTTTCGATAACACTTTAGACTAAGAAAACAATTTTTTAATCTATCGTATTTTCAGGAATATTGATTAATGTTTCATCATGACATATTAAGTTTCTGCATATCACATAGTGCAATAATCTCGAAAATAATATCAACGTATTTTTTGTAGTATTCTTCGACTAACGATACAAAAATATTAAATAGTGCTTACTACACGCCTTAAAAATACACAAATCACATTGATTAACTCAGTTCCAAACATTTTTTAACAAAAAAATGTTCATCTTCACATTTGCGCAATAAAAATTTCCCTATTTCTTGCTCATCAACAACAAACACACAAAATTAAGCGCTGAAATAAATCGTCCCGTCATCATAAAATAATACACGTTTCATTTTCAACTCGGAAAATTGTAACTACATAATTTTATATATTGTGTCAAGCAATTCAAAAAAATTATCAAATGTCTAAACTCTAAAAATGTTAAATAATTATACATTTAGAACAGACTATCAACTTAACTTATTACTTCTATAAAGAATTGAATCTAAAAGAAAAATCGAATTCACTGAATATGAAACACTTAACGCATTTAAGCAATTAACATTCTATTCTACGTACATTAATTAAACAAATAAAATTGTATTATTCCATGCTGACCAGCGCTTAATACTCTCGCCTCACGAACTCTACTAAACGCGATGAAATCGCCCGAAGCACACGAAAAGCACACATACGATCAATTAACACAGAAACTTCCCTGAGCGAAGAAAAAAAAACTAAATTGTAAGCCGGGAAAACCGATCCCAGCGATCGATCCTAATGGTGCCCGTAGCGTAGTAAGCGTCGCCGCGCGGGCCTCGGGCCGAGCGTCAGGGCTCGTCGAGCTGCTTGACCAGCAGGTCGATCTTGACGAGGTCGTCCTTGCAGGACTGGCTGGAATCGGGCTGGTGCTGCTTGGGGTAGAGCTTGTCCAGGGTGAGGGTGAGCTCGCGGCACTCGCGGTCGTACTTGCCGAAGGGGACGAGGCCGCGGAGGCGGCAGCCGGCGTGCGCCCGCACGCCCACCGACACCCCGTAGCGGATGGGCCGCGCGGCCTGCGCCGGCACCGACTCCTCGTAGCCCAGTCGCGTGAAGCACAGGCGCAGCCGGCTCTGGAACAGCACCACGCGGATCACGAACAGCTGCTCGTAGCACGCCAGGCAGACCTGCGGATGTGACGTCTTTCAGTCGCGTGCGGTTTTTTTTAAATGGTTACGCATACTTGTCGCTTGGGTCGGGACATAAAGTTTGATTTATGAAGTTAAGCGCGTCACGATAGAAATTGATTATTCAGATTGATAAAAATGTTTCTTTAATTTTGGACGAATTTATTGGTTCGTCGACGTTTAATAATTGCGATGGATCGTGAAACTTCTTTTTAGCTTCTTTTATATAGTGTATAGGGTTTTGAAATGTAAAATTTTTTTCAAGTTAATGTTTATTAACAAATAGATAAATGTAAATTGAAATTGCGCGTTATGTCACGATCGCAATAAACGTAATATAACTTTGTTAAATTGAAAAAATAAAGAAGTGCCGATTATTTTTGAATATTCAATCAAACGAATATCATGAAATTTGTCCTTCAAACAACCCAATTATCTATCGTTTTGAGTAATCAATTTTTAGCAGCGGCATCGACGAAATTTATACAAGCGTAAACTAGAGAGTTATTTGTATTTTTCCAAATTTCAACCTACTCATCGAAGAAAGTTTAAGATTATTTTAAATTACTTAATTTTCTTTAAAAAATAATTAGAAATATTACCGTGTAGACTCTGCCATCGGCGGCGGCAGCCTTGCTACGGAAACTGTGAATCTCGACGGAAATGCCATAGTCACGTAGGGGTTGAAGATTGTGGGCGAGCTGCAGGTGGGATTGGACACTCGCAACTGTGCCGTGCCAGCCGCATACACCCCGACCCACCGGGCACGTGATCGACGAGTAGTTGCAGATCGACTCGTGGATAAATCTGCTCTCGCCGTTCAGCAGTATCTTGCATCCGGACCTATACGCCAAATTATTTTTGCATTATATTGTTCTTTTATTCTTAAATATCATTTGCAATAAAATCATAATGTAACCATCTCTTTACCCATCTCTATTTTAATTTTAAACGTAAAACCTAGATTACTCTGAAATTCTACCTTTTTCATTCCAACCAGTAGAGTTACTCATAGTTTAAACATTGCATTTTAAAAGATGTTTTATTTAAACAACAGAACTCACTGTGACTCACTCGACTGTTCGAAACTGACGCATTCAAAAACTCTTAAAAAGAATAGCAAAATACAACGTACCTTGAATTTCTGCAGGGCAGGAGGATGCGATCGACCAGCCGTTCCAGCGCCCTGTTCCTCTCCGCCGGCAGACGGGACCTGCAGTAGGCACAGCTGGTGAGCCTGCTGGCGCAGCTCGTGCAGACGACGTTGGCGCAAACCGGGCAGGCTTTGATTTGTGTGCCCTGAAGCGACTCCAGGCACACCCCGCACTCCGTCAGGCTCTGCAGGGATCGGCAGTTCTGACACTTGCAACTCGCGCATCGCTGCTCGCACTTTTTGTCGGCGCTCCGTTTTTCCACTGAAGTATCATGCATGATTTTTTTAACTTTAAAATTATACATGCTTAAATTGTATTTTTTATACTATATTTTTAAACTAATATTCTTTTTACACTTTGTAGAGCGACTTACACGGCAACATAATTTTGAAACCTGTTAGATACGCCTGTTGATGTTTTAATCTAGTTTTGATCGATAAAACGATTTTCGAAATTATTTTTCCTCAAGTATTCGTTTAATCGATGGTTGAAAAATACCAACACTTATTTTAGTATCTTGATACGAAATTTGATTTTTATGACGTATCGCAGCTTTAAAGTTTTACGTTTCAAGTCTTTAAAACATAACGATCGACGAATTATCGGTAAAGCCATTCACCTGGTCTAACGTACCTTTAAATTACGATAAATCCCCTCCTCCCTACTCACACGCGCCGCGTGCACATAACACGCCGTACCCCTCAAGAAAATAAAACTGACCTTCATGGTTTTTCGCTTGAATGGCTAGTTCGGTGCTCCGCGCGGCATCGACCCTCTCGACGCTGGCGACCTTTCCGTGCCTGATCTCGACCTCTTGGTACCCAAAATTCACCTCCGGCCGCGGCTCGTTTCTCTTCGCCACCTGCCTCATCCTCTGCTGCTGCTGCTGCTGCTGCTGACTCGTCGTACTCATCGTCGCCAACCTCTTGCCCTGCGACACACAGGAACTGTACCCTCGGACCCTCTCGTCGACGTGCTCACGAGCTTACCCACTGCTTGATGACGAACATGACGCTCGCCAAGGCGTAGACCGCGAACACTCGGAAGCTGAGGAGCGTGCCGATTCCGTAGAGGCGCGCCGCCGGCATATATACACGGGGGCTCGGTTGGCTCGGCGAAACTGCGCTGTGTACACTCGCGAATCGGCCGTATCTTCAATTAAATTCGTAAGTCGGAGCGGCCCTCGCTGGGTTTACCGACTCGCTGTTATTTGTGTGTGTGTACGTACGAACGCGTCGACGACGGGACGCTGCGACGACGCGTGAATCACGGCGGACCAAGGAGTATTGTTGTGCCGGCGCGCGGAGACGTCGCCGATAAGCCCCCCCCCGGCTGGGGATCGCGTGCTCGGGCGCCCGCGTATATACGGGAATACTTGACGGGGTTTTTTCTTCGAGAGTTTACATTTGCGTCACGCGGGGATTATTGATTTGGTTTCTTTTTCGGATTGGCGATTGGGTTTTAACCGACTTAATCAGTCGTGATAACATCTCGCTCTATTTGTGGAAACTACCAGGCAGTTGGGCTTTAAAGAATTTGAATAATATACCTTGTACCCTTTCTTTCGAAGAGTGAAATAACTTGACGTTTTCTTACGATGCAGAACAATAACGTTTCGTAATCATTTAAATTTTAAAGTAGTTTTTCAAAGAAAACATCTTTTAACATGATATAGACGACCAGATTTTTGAAAACGATATTTCACTTTTCTTTAATCGCAAGCTTCTGTTGGGTAGTTTTAAAAGAATAAGTGTTATCTTTTATGGAACTTATCTTTCAGAAAGAAAATGGAGTAAGAGTGTGGCGGTAAGTATAAAGATCTTGATTAAGTATGTACATACCTATTTCTTTCATTCATCTTTAACTGCGCTTTATGAAAAGGATAAACCCAACTTACTATGATTGATAAAGATTTCGACGGGATAATCCTTACGTTATCAGTGATTATATTATCTGCTATATCTAAATTCAAGTGAGCAGTCTGCATATTTGCTATATAAAAAAATGTGAGAACGCAATAGTCAGAGTAAGGTTTAGTAAAAGGCTTTTAATTAGGGATTTCTATACTGCTCACGAATTACTTACAGTATTAAATGATGTGAAAATGAATGTAAGAATATGTGAGGATTATGATTTTTCTTATATCGAAGTACTCAAAAAAGTTAACGCGCATCGTGCTGGGCCGCAATACCAAATTTGCATTTAAAACCATATATATATGGGGCGTTCAACCATTGTGTTGTACGCATAATAAACTTTCATATATCTTAAAACCTTCTCCTTTATCATGAAAAATTTAAGAACACATAATATCCATAATGTCAAGAAATTGACAAAACTTGAATTCAAATTTTCGCGCGCTTTCGGTTAATCACTTGAACGTAGCAGTTTGCCCTGTGTAGTGCGCATGCGCGCGGTGCACTCGTAGCCAACTTCAAAGCATATGTGGGTCTACCACTCTGCCAACGAATATACAGACGCTCACTCTGCCCAGCGTTTTCTGAGCGGCTTGAGGCAGACTTCCCCGACTCCTTCCTCGAATAACTTGAGGCTTTTTATGCTCATTACGCATAAAAATTTCGCAATAAAAAGGAGGTTATCGTCCGGGCGATATTTATTTATAGATTTGCCATCCAGGGTTAAGTTTAAAAAAAAAAATATTTTAAGTTTGGCCATGGCAAGTTCCTGGTGCACCTACAATTCGGATTAGGTATAGTGCGTAACTCAAAGTCTGGAAGGAGCGACGTTTCTATTTTGAGACTCGGCGAGAAGAGTTTGGTCCGGAAATATTGTTGAAATCGAGGAAGGAGGGCTGCCAGGAAAATGGATCTGTCAGGTAAGCAATTTCGACCGATACTTTTTTTCTTTTAATTTCCGCACTTTCAATTCCAAAAGAATAGATACTATATGTTTTCATTTTAATCGCATTAGCAGTGTACAATCTAAAAATAAGTATTTCACGTGTTTTTTTTTACATCTTTGTAACTGTTTTTCTTTCGTTTCTTGTACTTTTAAAAAGGCACTCTAAGTCTAATGGATAATAAATTTATTTATTTTTTTCAGCATACTGGGTTAAATTTTTCAAAAATGCTGGTTTTGGTACGGACGTTGCTACCAAACATGCAGTCGTATTCTCCAATAATCGGATAAAACCAGATATGTTGCCAGATTTGGATAAGCCTAGTCTTAAGGAAATGGGCATAACATTGATGGGTGATATGATTGCTATTTTAAGATACGCTAAGAAGGTTGTTGAAGAAACTACGTGTAAAAAGTTTTTAGTAAATACAGAGGATTCGTCGTCGCCCACTCCCAAAGTGGTTACAAAGCCTACTATAAAGAAAGTCGTGACAAAAACAACAGCAAAGACAACAAGTAGTAATTCAAAAGTTAAGATGGAGCCAACAACAAAAACTATTAAAACAACTTCAAGTTCAACTGTAAAGCCATCTATTACAGTTAAGAAAAAGATTCCTCCTATTTCACAAACATCTAGATTATATTCAGATTATATTGACACTAACGAAAGGCCAAAACTGACATCATTCAAAAGAAAATACAGTAGTGACGAAGAAGAAATAGGTATTGATGGTAAATGGGTTCACAATGAAACTGAAAAGCGACTGAAAATGGATGATGATGTAAAGTATAAGGTTATAATGCCAAAAGGACCCACAGTTGCCAAAAGTCAAAAAATTTTGAAGAAGGCACTTGAACAGAAAAGAACAGTTTTTCACAGATTAGGAGACAGCATGGTAACAAGTACCACAAATATTGCAGACTCCTCCAATTCCAATTATGCACCTACATTCAACGTTACTGGTCTTGGTATTACAAAAGATATGAAAAGAAATTCTACTTCGAGTGTATTTAACCGGCTCGGTAATAAGGATATAGACAGCGATGAATCTTCGTAAGTTAAATTACTGTGAAAATTGTTTTTAGTGTAAAACTTTACAAAACATATATTCTAACGTTATTATTATTATTAAAGGTTCAGGCCCTCCAGAAATGGAAGTATTTTAACTACTAATCAAGGAATACTCAAAGCAAGGGCATCAATGTTTGGCCCTACAAAAGCCATTTCTACTAAACCTGTTCTAAAAAAACCTGTAGGAACAATGAGAGCTGATGAAGAAGCTAGTAAAAAAACAATGTCTCATTTAGTAAGAACAACAAAATCCTTAAAATTCACTGATAGTCCTGTCAGAAGTACTGGTTTAGTAAGGAAAGTTCCTATATCTGGCAAGCTAGGTAATAAATTAATGAAATATTTTTCAATTAAGTTTTCCTGTTGGGCCTTTAATTCTTATTCTGAACTAATGAATTCTTTACTTACAGCATCGGAAAGAACAGCTGTTCCAGCTAAATCCCGTCTTGGCTCATCAAAACAAGTAACTTTTAACAAAATGGCAACAGTAAATCACATAAGGAAACAAGGAGTTTTTAGTCGATTAGGAGTTTGATAAATGTACACAAATGTGTTAAATTTATAACTTTGTACATACTTGATTTGATTTCGTTAACATTATTCATTAAATCTTCATTTGACGCTAATATTGAGTAACTTCTATCAACTATTTTTTTGAATTAAAAGAAAATGATGTATAACATCGCAAATTACAAGCATAGATTAAAATCTATTTTGCACTTGTGGTTACTACCCAATAATGCGTTATTACAATTTTACTCATGGCAGTCATAAAATTGAAAACAAATTTTATGATATAAAATTTTTATTACAACTATGGTTACAATTCTTAACATACCATTAAGAATTTTTAATCATCAAAAAACAATTTTCGATGTCTTTTATAACGTGCAGTGATTATTATATTTTTCAATGCATGTAAATGGTAATTCTTATTTTAATATGAAAATAACTTTAATAATTTGTTTAAAATTAATACTAAAATATATATGTAAATAAGTATGAAATAAATTCAGTAAAATAAACAAACTGGATAATTATGTATCGATAAATAAAAATAAGTATTTTTGAAACCTAAAATTAGATAATAAATACTAATGTAATATTAATTCTAGGAAGAGCATGAAATTGCTTTAAATAATAAATTGGTAAATAAGGAGGTTCGTAAAGAAAACAATGTTAGTCTGGTCTTTTTTGTTTTATTTATCACAAAGTTTGAACATTATAAAACTAGCTTTCTGTAAATTATGTCCAGCATGAATTATTTTCTCACTTTGATATACTTAAACGTAACAAAAAATGTACATGGTCACTTAGATCTGTTTCATGAATAAAAGTACAAAGAAATGCATTTTAGTCTTTGAAAACAGTTCTTTGTCTATGTACATATTTCTTTTGCTTTTTATAGCTGAGTCTTTACATAGAGTTTTTTATCAACATAGAGTTGACGTCTAAGTAGCTTCCGACCTGTAAAAATACTAAAAAGAAAAAAGATTAAATCAGTGCCTTAATACCAGAAATAGTTTTGTTTCAAGTAATTTTTAAACATGGACACCCCTTAATAATTATTTACCCAATTCACGGTTCTTTAACCCTAAAAAATACAAAATGCTATTAATTAAAAATATTTTTTCATTTAAATATTAAAATCACGTAAATATTATAAACATTATTAATTTTTGTTATCAGGAGTGTCTACGCTTTAAGCACTTTTTTTGCTTCTGACTGAATGCATAAATAGGACAAATTTATCACCTTTTACATCAAATGTAAAAGTATAAAATGCCCAAAAATTATATTCTGTTTTATTATTTGAAGCAAAGATCTAAAATAAATTCTGGTGTTAAGGTTGCTCAGCATCTATCAAAGATCTAACCATGGCTCCGTGAAGTCCAAAGTTGGTTTATTACTCTATCTATCCGAGGTAGCTGAAACTCAAATTTAATTTGTGAATATCTTTACAGAGCCATAAAGGTACCCATAAAATTGGGTAAATAAATAAAGCTTGGCATGATACATATTTTCTTCTAAATAAAAAAAAAGAAAAAAAAAAAGAAAATTATAAATGTTGTGGCAGTTCAAAAACAAGCATTTTAGATAAAATATGAGAAACTGGAAGGTGATACATTTATACTCAACCTGTGCAGAATACTTTACACTTTTAACTTATTGTCTTAAGCAGGCAATGGTTTCTTAATTCCATTTTTGTAAACTGAAAAACATTTCAAATTTGGAATTAAATAATACTTTCAATGTTAGAACATTTTTGCTAGATCCAGTCATTAATTATTAATATATTTACAGGAAAACAAAAACAATGAAAGAAGTCAGTCAATATTTTTAACTGGTCTAGCTTTGTAAGAAGCCGATGCCCACCTCATAATTAAAAATTGCCAACTGCCACTCCTTACACAATGTATGCCAAGCTGCTGTCCTGCAAAAACGAAAGTATTTTTACAGTTCGGAAGTGCTTTACAAAAGTCTAACTTATTCTAATAACTTATATGCTAATTTATATTCGTTATTTATTATTTTAAATATAGAGCAATGTTTAATACAAACAAATAAATACATGTACATATGAAAGTGAATAGACAATGCAGTCACACATGATTATTTAACGTTTTCGTAATTCATGCTTATTTACAGTATTTCAGTTGAAAAAAAATAATATTAGATAGATATCTTGAGAAACTATATTATAAGAAGACTACCTTGTCCATTCGTAAGTATTTCTTACTTCATTATTTAACTTATGAAATAAATTATATACGATTCTGAAAAATTTTGAAACATTAACTGGAAATTACATGAATTAAAAAAAAAACAAAAACAAATCGCGATTATCTAACAATTCATAGATAAAAATTCTGCTTTTGTATGAGGAACTGATAAATTAAAATTCATACTTAAGTTTTCCAAAGTTACGCTTGCATTATACAGACCGTTAATACTTTACTAAATAAATATTATATATGTATCTATATTTTGTTGATAAAGTTGAATAATCTCGGCTTCAATCGTTCTCCATTCATGGATTTCCCTTGCCTTTCATTCAAGGCTTATCGAGTATATCTTACACCTTGTTGCCAGCTCTCTATGATAAAAGATTACAGTTATTACTGCCATAATAGCAAATGGCACAATGCTCCAGCGAAACTCTTTTAGAGTTTATGTGGAGACATACACCAGTTGTATCAAGACTATTGAACATAGTTTTCTCATTCAATGCATCAGACATTCTACCGATTTCCAGTGGATCAATGGTATCGCTAGTAATAATGTCTGGATCTTGGTCAAATGAGTTAAACAATGTTTCTTCTCTGAAAATATCCGCGTCTTGTTCAAATTTCAAAGGACTGGCCAATTCGTCGATCCTTTCCAAATCATTGAATAAATCAACATTAAACGTGGATAAGTGACTGAAATTTGTGTCAGATAAACTAGCCTCATCCTTGTCCATCGAATTCGACATTCCACTTGTTGGTGTTGTAGGCAGTTGTTTATTGAGTTCCATTACTTGTGCATTCTTGTTATACTCACAATGACTACCAGATTCTGGCGAGGATTTCTGAAGAAGAGTCAAGTCTTCATCTTCAAATAAACTCTCCACGCTTGATGGGTTCTCTGTCTTTGGCATATTGGTACAACTGGTTATTGGCATAGTTTTCCTGGCAATCTTTGGTGGATTACTGATTTGAGAAAAATTTATCCTTTTATCTTCTTTATAGGCTTCAGAGCTCTGATTATTTGTAAATGCTGGTACAGGTACAGCCATAATGTCTGGTTTTGTTGAAGTTTTCTGTCCGCTAAAGAAATAATTAAAATTGTTCTTTTATAATTAAGATTCTTGTTAGTTCTAAATTTTTTTCAAAATATAAAGAAATAAAAAAGATGTAAACAAAAATTTATTTTATCAATAAGAAACAGACTAATTATAAATAATATCTGAAAACTATGTTATTCTATTTTCACTAATATTTAAACTTTAAACCATCTAATGGCTGATATAGCACACAGACTTCATTCAATTTTATAAGGTTCTAAAAAATCTTTTGTAAAAAACCTAATCTGGTTTATAGAGTACATCAAAATCTAAAATGTTTGGATCCAATATTGATACATATTTTTAAAAGCAAGATTCTTTATTTAAGTATTTTTTTCTTGTTATAATAATAAATGTAATACACTCGTTATCTAAGTGATAATGCCAAAAATGGATATACAGGATAATACAAAGGACCTTTAAAAAAAAACACTTCTTTTGGAATACCATGTACAAAAAGAAGATATATCTTAGTTCCAAAATAAATAATGATGTTACAAGTGCTAAGAAATCAAAGGATTTGTTTTGATTTAGTTGAAAAAAAAAGTTTACACAAAATATTGCGTCAATTTTATCTTTATTTTTTTTAAATAGAAAACAATGACAACATTACATTTTGTTAGCATTGATATCTCTACTTTACAATAACAAGTTATGTAAATGTGTTATAAAACTTTAAATCCATTAATAATTCACATTATCTTTAAAAAAGTACAATCATGAACAACGCTTGAATTTGTTCACCTAAATTCTATTTTCAAATTTAATCATTGACAATGATTCTAAATAGTACTTTGATTTCTTGAAGATACCAAAGTATCACATTATTCACAACATGAATTTGGTATTTTTTTTAGAACTTGAACCTTGCACACCATCCATTTTCAGCATCTTTAAAAATCACAAGTCATCTACCTTACATTATGGTGCTAATCTACTTCAAAGTTGCATCAGAAATAATTACCTGATAATGTCGTTAATAGTGTCCAAGTCATTTTTGGCAAGTCCATTTGAAGTGTTGCCGGCGGAGGCACTTTTTCCATCGCCGTGCATTCTCTGCAGAGTCTCGTTCATGGATCTCAACAGGCTGGTGATGACCGTGTTGTTGTTCAGCACCGTCTTGAGATAGGTGACCTCGTTAGTGAGCCTCCTGATCTCCACGCTCTGTTTCTTGATGGTGCTATTGAGATCCTGATTCTGTGACTGCAGTCCCTGCAGCTTGCCCTCGATCCTCTCGATGTACTCCTTTTTCCTCTGGCGGTTCTCGCGCGCCATCAGGGCGTTTCTGTTGAGGCACGGTCGTTTGGACGGACCTCGGCCCCGGCGGCGCACCTGGCTCGATGCCCCGACGGTGGTTGCCGTGGGCGAGGCGACGCTGCCCGAGGGCGTATAGCTCATCTCGGCCTCGAACGACGAGTTAGTCGTTCCGCTGAACTTGCGTGGCCTTCCCGGCCGCGCTCTCTCCATCTGTTGCTGTTGCTGGTCGCACGGCTGTTGCTGATAGTCGTCCTCGTCATCGGAGTAGCTGTCCTCCGCGTAGTCCACCTGGTGGTGCCTCTTCGACGCCATCCCGTCGGCTCCGGGTCCTTTTGCGACACCCGTCCTGATTAACTGCGCGATACTTATGGCTGCTTATGGGTGACCTTTCCCGTGTTCTCCGGATTCACCGGCTGAATATCGCTTTCCTCCTTCTTTTGGCTTTAGAAACTGTCCAAGTGGTTGATTCTCGATCTTTGTAGTGTTCTCGCGACCACTTCTGCTCGTTGTTCAAAAATAAACTTGTGTTTTGATGCTCGGCTAAGTCGCGATAGTTTTTGAGTGCTCACTGTTAGACGGCCATCATGTTACTGGTAGCACGAGAGATCTGCGCCGCTGAGGCTTCGTAATACGTATTACGGGTGGCAAGTGCGGCCGGGTCAAGCGCCAGACGGCGCTACGTGCTCAACGAAGGTCTGTTCGAGACTTCGAAAAGTGACGATTCACCGCTCCCTCCGTCTCCCTCCCCTCCCTCAACAATGGCTCTACAAGTATAAAGCACTGCGTCGCAGCATCCAATGAATACCTATCAAATTCATACCTTTTATCTTTGTGGAAATAAAAAGCATTACCAAGTCGCGACGAGTACTAATTATAATACATTGCTTATGGATTAGAAATTACTCACAGTTTCGAAATTACTATATTTTAAAAAGCATGTAAATACATCGAGCAATTTCTTTTCGCGAATTTTCGTCGTTACAAGTTTGATGGAAATTGAATACCAAATGAATTATGTCCGCCCAATGAAATTTAAAAATGATCATTTGCATTTCAATTACCGAAAGGATTTGGTAATGGAAAATTCCGAGACTTGAGTTCTGCATAAATAAAAGGAGACCCGCTCCGCAGTGCTCCAAATCGAACGTGAATTTCAATCTACTTGCTATGATAAATAGGGCTGTGTAAGAATTGTTTAAATTTCTTAATTCTTATAAATTTAAATTGATTTGTCGTAGTGCAGAGTTAGATGCACAAGATAGCTCATCTGAGATTTCAGATTGCTTATATTTTTGAAGTTCCGTTTTGTCGCTATTTACATGTAAATGTATGCGCATGCATTTTACAAATATTTTCTCGTAAAAATATTCAGTGCAAGCACATGAAATCTAGCATTTAATTTAACCTTTTCGAAAATCAAACTGTAAAAATAATGTTAAATTAAAGTTTGATAAAATTAAAATGAGCCTGTTTTAAGAGTTTTCTTTAAAGAAAATCTTAGAGAAAGCATCTGATATACTTTCTCGGAGATAATGTGAAAGTATAAGATACCAGCCTGCTGTACATTTTTCCGTTTATCTCTTTGCAATGTTCTATTTCTATATTAGAACCAAAAGAAAATGTCTGGGAAACTTTTATTTCAACTTTAAATAAGAAATTATTCTAAATTAATCTAAACATTACTAAAAAAAACTTTACATTTGTAATACATAAGGTTGTGGATAATCGAATATTAAACCCTAACAGGTAAAATTATAGTAATCCTTTTAAACAACATTTGCAATCAGACTTTTTACATTACCAACTAAACATTAATTATTTGCAGTAATTTGCCAACTTTCCTGATTTACGAAAAAAACTTTTCGTATGCAAATGAAACTACCTGTATTGAGGCGCATAATACGAAATTAAAAAAGTTTTCCATTCTGACGTCGCGTTACGCCAGCGGAACACACCTGCACTGGCATGGCTCTGACGTCAGTGCCGGCGGAGCACGAGATTCGCCGCGAGTCTCAATTGTCCAGAAATCGAGCGGCGAGTCCCGTCCAATCCGCCGTGCGATGCGGACGCGACGCACGGCGCTCTCGCTCCGATAACGTCACCGCCGACGAATAGCCTCGCAACACACCGAGCGTTCCGGAGTCTTCCCTTTCTCGAAGTTTCTCGCAGCTTCTAGCCTAGAGCTCCGAGAAGATTCTTGAAGGGTATCTCCGCCCTTGATTGCGCAAAAGCATTTTATTTGATGCCCTAGCGACTCGAATGAGCAATCTCTGCGGGCTACTCGGACGGAAGGCTCTCGAACGTCTTTGAAATTAAAGACTGCACGAGAGATAGAAGGGAGTCCTTGTTTATGCGATGTGTATATATAGGTAACCTAGTGCGTCGCGAGCCGGCGCCGGCGTAACGTGATTGATAAGCAGACAAAGGGACCCGCAAAAGCTTTGGTTCTGATGTAAATGGTTACGTAAAATTATGAGGGGCGATAACAAGGTGTTACCCAACCTTGGAAATAATTTGGCATTTATATTATAGGCGCATCTTATTGCACGTTTTTGACTAATGAAAAAGTGCCAAACGCACAATTGATAAATTTTCCATTTTCCGAATCTGTCACGCGTGATGCGGTAAACGTCGTTTTTGTACGATTAGTAATTATTCGAAAGGCTATTTTTTCCCTCATGGGTACTTAATGGTTGAATGTAAAAGTGCAAATGCAATTCCGAAAGCAGTTTTCCTTGATATCGTATGCAGTAAAAACATTTAATCTTATTTACGTCTGAATTTTGTTATTTGAAAGACTAAATATACCCGTATTTTTCTCCATTTTTTTGATTCTCGACTTTTTTTTTATAAAAAAAGTGGACAGTACAATAATGCAAATATTTAAAGTCTGTACCAGCGTCGAATAACTTAAGTATAAGTAATTGAATTCGATTCTGCATTATTCGCTCTATGCAAGTCTGGTGCTGCCCTCATTTTGCAAGACTTTACATGTTAAATCTTATATGGAGTAAATTTAGTTGAAGCGGCCGCTGTCAGCGTAACTGTAAGACTTTTCCATAAGAATACGTGTTAAAGTGACAATCAGCGCCAGCCCTCCCCTCCGCTGCAGTGCAAGGAGCGAATAGATACGCAAGCTTGCATTGCATTATTTTGAACTTCAAATTCATTCAATTAATTTGCAAAAGATATTCAAAAAATTGTTCGCTTTATTTTTTTGTGAACTGATTACCTTTTTATTGAAGTGCATTTCGATGACGTGTTATAAATAAAATGTAAATATTGCTAATCTCGTGTTATCATTTTTTTTGCAAGGAAAAACCGATGAATCACCGATGAGTCATCACTACAATATTTTCTATAAATAAATCAGCAATCGGTCAAAAAGATACCAAATGATTTTTTATAGATTAACAATCAATAGTAACGAGTAGTTTAGTAAGCAATCACACTGTTAATGAGATACTTACATAATCATTATTTAATCAGCAAAATCAGTTTTAATCAAGTTGAATTCTATTTTAGAACTAATTAGTCAACTGTTATGTCATTTTAATTATTAATAACGCAAAGACCTTTAGACTGCAAAATTTGTGTTATATTAAAATAAGCGCAATGCTTGTAGCAGGAAAATATTAACGTAATCTTTACGTATGTTAAAATACGTATCTTTATTTTAATTTTAATATTAAATTCTCTAATTTCCCTGATAATTATGTAACATGTTTGCAACATACATACATCAACTTTCTTCGAGGAGAAATTGCTAATTTTGATCAATGCAAGTAGTCACAGCATGTAACGGTCACGTGTTCTAGGCACGTGCTGTGCAGATCCATTCCAGCACGCGACAAATTGTATATATTTCTAAAATCTTTCAATTGCTTGTCAATGCCGATTCATCGAATAATATTTAACAATCCCAAATTTTAAAATTAATGTTTTATCACGATCTACTGTCTTATTATTTTAATGTAGATATTTTTATTTATTTAATATACTCTGTTTTGTATTTATTGATTTTTAATTGAAAAAACTAAACTTAAGCTAAGTGCTGCAAAATATGCATGTAAAAATGCAGGTGATACCAATATCTCATAATTGTCGTAAATACTTGTTATGCACTTATTGATTTGAACGTTAAAATGTAACTTTTACTCATCCACTTATCCATGCAGCATCAGAATTATTCAGCTATTTTGCTCTGCACTTAATTCGCAAACTGAAAATCTATAAACTGACCAGGTGGAAAGAATGAAACAATTAGTAAATGTTATATAGTAACCTTTATTCAAGGGAATTCGTAACAGAACGTGGTGGTGAAATGTGAATCGTCGGCACGGATTCTCGCGGTCGGATCGTACAGTATAATATTATCTCGTAATTATTCCTTTATCACTCGCTCTCCATCAATCAGTGTCGTCTCGAAACTGAATCGTCCGGCTCCACGTGCCCGCCTATATACCCGTACACCCGAAAAAAAAAATCTTGTATATATACTTCGAAAACGGTAATGTCGCTGCATCCGTTTTTCTCCATGCATCACGTTACTTTACGTCAATACCCCTCTTCTCTCCGTCTCGCTAAACTCCCATTGCGCGCGATTCAATTCCGAGACGCGCGGTTCAATTGTACGACTTCTAGTCAATCTGTTCTTTATGTTTTCTTCTTTTTTAAGTACAACGTGTATATATATTTTTTTCTTTCGTTTTTTTTATGCGCAATTATTTTATTTTTCTTGAGCTCCATTAAAAGTGTAGCTGCCGGCTGGGCGAGTATCGCGCGCTAAAGTACGCCGTCCAATAAATTCGAGATATTGCTAAGTGTCAAGAGAGTGTTTTTTGTGCCTGTACAAACGTGTACTTATCGCCAAAAGAGAATGCTTCTGAATGTTCCGAACGAAGAAAATTATTTTCTAGAATGTATATAGCTTCGCAGATTTTAATACCCGCCGTCGATGCTATATCGCAACTCGTGATTATCAATTTAATACTTTGTTTACAAAAAAAAAAGATAAAAAAAGTAAGAGACACGTGTAGAGTATTTTCTCCTTAGGTCATACAGGAAGTGATAAGTGTCTGTAATAAAATTTAATTATTTAAAATATTTGTGTCAAATGTATATTTTTTTATTTAAATGCGGGTTTGATAAAAGTAGCAGTATAAGTGCGAGCTTGAAATGGGATAAAATTTTAAACTGGAAGTCGAATTCATGTAAGTATTCATGTAAGTATTTACATAACAAGTACAACGTAATGAAAATCGTTCTCATTCGCCTATTGTTTACCGAATTGTATGTCCAACCCGATCCTCGACAATGGCAAGGTGATTTTGTAAAACATGGTGAAATCCCTCGTGCGCACTTGAACTCAAACAGCAATATACGTCGCACCCATTGGACTCGGTTAATATTACATCGATATCTGGAAAGAACGTCATCCCTGCGTCTCCTCTACGTACATTGTATAACACGGCAGTACCATTATAAGTTTCCCTATATAACAATGCTTCGAAATTCCCGACCGCTCGTCGAATTGTCCCTTTTCAAGATTTTTTAATTCTCATTATTGCTTCTTACGTTAATCAATCTCGCGTATTTTACCTATAACGTGTAGCAGGCGGGAACGCCCGACTTCGGTATAGAAATCAATTACCCGTCGCCTCAACTATAATGAGTTAAAAAAAATCGCGTGGTGTTACTCGTAATCGAAGCGATTTCTTTTTGTTTAACACGGCGAATTTTTTTGTTCGCGTCCGTTTTGATTCTCGCAGGCGAACTGTCGGGACCATTCCGCCGTCGGGCGTGGACGACGAGAGCGCGAAGTCTTCGGGTCGAGCGCCGGCGAAAATTATTAATAAAATGGACGACTCGACGAGGTTCAATTTCGCAGGCAATGAAACGTATTGTGTTGTGTTAACGTGTATATACCGTCGCCTCCTCATTCTTTTCTCTTGACGCGTCGATAAAGACTTTATCTTTCTTTTTCTCCGTGTATGTGCGTGTAATATATATGTATACGTTATATATACAACTCTTTTTTTTTTGTTTTTTTTATCCATTTCATTGAACGTTGCACGCTTATTTTACACATAAAATCAATATCAATAAGAGTTTTTTAATGTACACATCGTCTTTAATTCTTCTTAGGAATACAATCGTTAATTAATAAATGGTGATGGCAATCACAATCGATAATAAAGTTTTCTCCTTTCCTTTTATTTCATTGCGCCTAATAGTTGGGCGAGCGCGAACTCTCCAGCCACGAATGGACCAAGCAGGTATAAAAGAGGAGAAGATTATTTTCTTTCGCTTCGCAGTTCGTCAATAAAACGCGAGATTTTTATTTTGTATAAATTATTTTATTTTCATAATAATATTTAACTACATAATATGTATAAGATGACAGTACATACATTAATTAATAACTTTGCTCGGTACATCCTTCGCTATCACTTTTGTTTATTAATTTTTTTTAAAAAGAAAAGTCCGCGTTGACGATGAAGAGTTCGCGCGGACCTGCCGAAGTTGATCTTTTTTTTATTTATTTCATTGAAATTAACGCTAATATATAATAACTTTGCATTTGTTTTTTTTCTCTCTTCTATACAATTGCACAGATATTTACATAAACAGTAATGACGTGTCCTACATCGTAAGGTGCCTTTTGAGCGCATTTTCCCATTTGAACTGTCGAAGTCCTTCCATTTGGCACATTTTTATATATATATTTATATATATTTATATATTTTTTTTTCTCTTTCTAATTCGCAGTCGTTTCTCTGGCTTACATGACGGTACAATTTGTTTATTGGCACAACGAGTCTTTATATATTTTATTTTCTTATTCTCCATGTTTTTCAGCGTTTTAACTCGAGATTGCCCGATTACAATTTGACCCCTAGGACTTTATTTTTCATTTAGCTACGGCCTAGTAGAGCGTTTAATTATTCTCTCTTGTTTTCTCTCCGCACTCTCCGTATCGACTTTTACGCAATAAAGTACCCAAGTGTGTGTAAAAATTTAGTTGCAAAAATCGATTCCTTCCCCGTCCCAACGTGTGCCGATCGGACTCGGCGCTGCGAAATAAATCACGTCGCTCGCCGGGTATTTATTGTTTGTCGCTTCGCAAATTTTTTTCTTTTTTTTTTTTGATTACCATTAACAACATATATAAAACACGCTCGGGTCGGATTCGCAGCGGGGAGTCCGATCGTCGGTCTTATTATTTTATTTTATCTTATTTTTTTTTGTAAAATATAAAATTCCCAGCACGAAAACTGAATCGTACCTCACGCGAGTACACATTTGTTTTTTTTTATAATAATCTCTCGATCGCACGTTATGTTATTTTTTTGCTCGTATTTTTATTTTCTTAAAAAAGAAAAGGGAAGAAAGAAACGGGAAGATAAAGTACAATTCTTATAAACGATGGACGAAATGGACGTATCATCGGTGATAATCAACAGTGAGGAAAAGTATCTTCGCACCGCTCGAAGAAAAGAGCAAATACAATTCTTGTTTTTTTTTTAAATTTTATCCCTTTATTTTGTTTTTACGTGTCTTACGCGCTGAGGAAAGAAAGCGATGCACATGTTTTTTTTCCATTATCATAATGCTCGACTATTTTTTTAGAGTTAGAGTCGATCGTAACATAGTCTCGAGCTACGACTATTGCATTAACGAGTCTACGTTTATTTTTTATGTTATTTTATGTTTTTTTGTTATATCGGAAACACGAGTTTTTTTCTTTTCTCTAAACAATCACGAGTTAGCCTATATCAACGGTAAAGTTGTTAGTTTGCTTTTTTTATTATTACTTTTTTTTACCTATGGTTTCTCTTCTCTCGGTTAGTTTGCATACGTCGTATATTATTTTTCTTGTCACAATGTTCCTCCTCTCGAAATGTAAGATTTTTTTTCCACGGGTAAAATTTATAAAAATCTTAGTTTTCTGTTTAAAAAAATTGAAAGTTAAAAACGAACGTCGGTAAATCCTCTTTAGTTACTTTATATATTTTTTAAAAGACAATACTTCAATTTTGTTATTGAATCACGCTCTTAAACAATGCAACGTCGTGTACTTTATGCTTGATTATTCATAAACTTCAACAATGACATCATAAATGTAACTCTGATAATCTCAAAAGTTGCGTTTAATATCGATAATTAAAATTTTCAATTTAGAATATTATCGAGTTTTATATTTAGCGACTGCCAACCCTTCATTTCGACCATACTGCATTTTCTTTCGATTACCGCTTCAAACGTCAGTGTTAGCCTCTCATGGGTGTGCCGAGTACATCGTCCGGTAAAAGTTAAGAATAAAATATAGGAGTCGCGCGCGACTGTGTCCGAGAAAGAAAATGATACATAATTCGTTATTAATTAATTGTTATATGTGTATTATTATTATTTAATGATAAAATTAAGTACAATTCAATAAACCACAGGAGCTCTGTGAATTTTTTTAATAAATTTTTCATTAACAACATGTATAACCATTAGAGTAATTCGAGTACATAGCAATAATTATATACAATATCAATACTATCTCTGACTCGATAAAATATTTACGCTCGCAAAGAATCTCACAGAAAGATCGGCGACGAAAAAAAAGAACAGAAAAATTCATGGCATATAAGACGCAACTCGCACGCTCGCTAAATTCATCTTCGTTCCATATTTGAAGAATCGCTCCTCATTTTTCTCTTTTTTTATACAAACAAATCTCCTCTCTTCCTCCAAGCCAAACAGGATCTTTCCATTAGAGTCTTCGAAGAAAAAAATAAGATATTTTAAAAAAAAATATAGTTATTCACAATTTTCTTACAATTCTCAAATTATATATCATTCGCTTCGCGCGGATCGTCGCGTTCACGCCGTGACTTCGACCCGCGGTCTCGCCTCGCCGCGGTAATACAAAAGAAAAGATACCGACAACGCAGCTCGTACAATACGTGTGTGGAGTGTGTTCTCGTGGCGTGTGCGCGTGTGTGGGGGGTGTGACTTTTTTTTTGCCGGTACGCGATTTGGCGAGCGATATTCTTCATTTACTCATTCAATTAGAAACAAGTATACACATGCGGTGCGCCCCTTTGTGCGCGGGGCCGATGTTTCGTTCGCGCGGCGCTCGGTGCTGCGCCGGGCTCCCTCCCGAGTGAGCGCGCGAGCGACGGTCTTCTGAAGACGCGCCGTCGTCGCAAGCGAAATAAAGAAGCCCGTCGCGAAAGAAACTTTCAAAAAGTACGCGGGAAGCGATCGGAAGCCAGTGCGGTCGGCGCGGGGGACGCAGCAGGGAGCGCGGCGCGCGCCTAGTAGGCGACCTCGCTCTCGATGCTGTCGATGCCGTAGAGCGACTCGAGCCTCTCGAGGCCCGAGGGCAGGGCCCGCCCGGGCTATTGGACCCAGGTGGCGGGCACCCACTGGGGCTCCCTCTCCAGCGAGTTGATCTCGGTGAGCAGCTGCTGGTACGCCCGGTCGGTGTCGTTGTTGATGATGATCATGTCGAAGAGGTGGCCGTACTTGTCCTCCATCTCGCGCGCCTTCTCGATTATGTCCTTCAGCTCCTCCTCCTTGTACGGCTCGTTGTTCTTTATGCGCTTCTGCTTGAGCTTCTCGAGGCTCGGCGGCGCCACGAACACGACGTACGGCTTCAGGTCGGAGTTGCGCAGGATCTTGAGGGACTGCGGGTGCAGGTTCAGCACGCAGATCTTGCCGGAGTTCACGACGGTGCGGATCGCCTCGACCGAGGTGCCGTAGTACGCCTTCTCGTACTCGCCGTGCTCCACGAACTTGCGGCACAGGATGTCCGATTCGAACTGCTGCCGCGAGATGAAGTGGTAGTCCTGGCCGTCCACCTCCGTGTCCTTTCGCGGTCGACTCGTGTCTGAAAATTTTTTTTCTTTTAATTCACTGTCCATTTATTTCATGGAGTTTATTTTGTTTGCTCTTAGATGTTGGACTCACGAGGAATAGCAGCGGCAAACTTTTCACTGTCTTGCATCAGTCGCTGCCTCAGCTCGTGCCTGCCGATGTTGGGTGGACCGATCAACACGATTGGCCTTTTGTGATTTGCTCTAGGATAGTATAAGGCCACTTCTTCGTATGTGAGAACCTCCTCGCTATCATAATCTGTAATATCATAATTAGTTAAATTCAATTCAACATTTTAATTACGAGCAAGTGATTTACTAGAAAGAAACATTACCGTCGATAGAGGTGGTGGCATAAAGAGGATAACCATCGACGTTGAAATTCGAGCCAAATTTGCTTCTCTTCTTTTTCTTTGGATTTTTCCTGGCACATAGTAAGGTGCTGGATTTTTTCGATCCCCGTACAGTCGACTTGTCACCAGCTATTGTCTGTTTCATCGACTCACGCCTGTAAATAACGAACAAGTTTTACGTTTTAAAATTGATTCGTCGTAAAAGGAGTTTTTATCAAAAAGCAAAAGTATCATCGTGTCTTACTGATGCTGAAACGCTCTGCTTGGAATCAAGCCGGCAAGCGCTTGGTCCTCTTCGCCCTCTCGGTAAGCCTGCCACCAGTTGGGATCCTCCTGCGAAATAACGTGGAGAACGTCGCCCTTTTGGAAACTAACTCCCAACTCTCGGCATGGTATGTAAGGATCCTCTTCTGGATCGTAGTCGAAATGAGCCCTCACGTGATGTATCTATAAATCAATCACAATTCAAATTTAAGCCTTACAATTTTTTCTCATTCCAATTAAATTTTTTAATATTTCTTCCCTCTAAAACGTTGAAGTACTAAAAAAACTACTAAATTTTGTGTAATCTTTTCTACTAAATATTAAGGTTCTTTTCATTAATTTTTAGTGAAATTTCGTTAATTATAGTGGTTGTTTACTAATTAAACTTTAGGTAGAATTCAAAGTACTTTGAGAGGGAGAAAAAACGATTGTTCACCTGCTGAGCATCCTCCCTGCGGGTGGCGTTCCTCTGCGTCGGCGCCGGCAGTATCAGGAAGGTCAGGCTGCCCTGCATGCTCGCCAGAATGTCGCAGACGTCGTTCACGCTCTTGCCCCTCATCTCCACGCCGTTGACCTCGAGCACCTCGTCGCCCTCGTGCAGCAGCCCGGACTTGTCAGCTGCGCCGCCCCGCACCACGCGACCTTTTTTCCCCACCAGATCGATACTTATTAGTTTCGCCGTTCAAAAAGCGACTTACAGTCACTCGAGATCCCGGGCGTGCCAGCCCTCGGTGAAACTTTTTCCCGAACTTTTTGACGGATTTTAAAAGTCGGATTTTCAAGAGGCGGAAGAATGCGCGAAATTCCGAGCGGCATCAGACTTCCTAATTGTGACATTTGAATTTCCGATTTTGTCGGCCCGTAGTTTCTGGAACTGTGGCCTTGAGTTTCACCGAGTGCTTGACATCCGGGATTTCGAATCGAGTGTCGCAGTGTGTTTTGTCAAACGTGGAAATCTGAGCTTTCGCCAAATATTAGCTGCGCTGTTTTTTAAATTGCATTTTGATTCTAGGATTCGTTTCATCTTGTGTATGTATTATTTTGGAAGCCATTAGAACTTACAAAAACAAGTATTCATGGTTAAGGGTTAGTTCGTTATTTTAAAGAGAAGAAAATGAAAAAAAAATCAACCACAGGCAAAATGTTAAGACAAACTGAACAATCTCTAATTTTTTATTTCAACGCTTTTTTTATTCAAAGCAAAATTCATCACAATATTTAATCAACAGAAACCTTTTTCCACCTTCAGCACAAGGTCACCGTCGCAATCTATTTGTTCATTCCCTAAGAAATCCGTAATTGTTAAATTAAATTCATTTACATTAAATACAATAGTCTTAAATATCGCGCCTACTCTTCGTAATTTCTTTCTTTACTTTCAATACTCCTTATTACATTTTCAAAGCCAGTTAAACTTCTCTAAACGAAGTACGAAGAGACCCCGGCGAAACGTTTAGCAGCAGCCCCCGACCGCGCCCGCTCGCCCAGGCGTAAAATTAAATAGACCTTCCTCAAAAGTCGAGCGTAACTCACTTCCCTGATAATCCTAACGACGGAGCGGTCCTTTGGCAATGCGCGCGAGCGTGACGGAGCCGCGGTCGGGCCGATAGCCGATTTTCCGGGCGAGCGGCCGCCCGCGGATGTACACTCACCGATGATGACGGCGTCGCCCTCGTTGCGCACCGTCGCCCCGAGGGGCTCGTTCGTCTTCTCGATCCTGATGATCTTGATGTTCTCGGCGAGGCGGGCGTCCGCCTCGAAGCTCGAGGTGGGACTGGGCGGGCCGCCGTTGCTGCCGGGCGAGCTGTGCTTGCGCTGCAGCCCGTCGACGCAGGTCACCGCGGAGTCGTGGGCCAGCAGCAGGCCCTCCATCTCGTAGCTGGTCAGTAGACTCGTCAGCTCCTCCGCCGCGGCTATCGTCTCGCCCGACGCGCCCGCCGTGCCCGCCGTCGCCGCCGCCTGCGTCCACTGCTCCAGCACCTCCACGCACTGTTGGAGACAATGCAACTCGGTTAGAAGCCGTCGGGAGTCATTGGTTTTTAGAGACGCGATTCATTGTGGAGTCTGGATGATTCTTTTTTTAACTTAAGTAAAAAGCTGTGTCGTTTAAGTGAATTGAATTATAGTAATGTCTTTATTTTGAACGAAAACTGACTCATCGAGCTAAGGGTTACTCAATTTTTTCTGAAACATTTTTTTTAATTTACCACTTCTTTACGTTATGAGAGATTTTTCTGTTTTCCTGATGTGAACATACAAGCAGTGAGACCCAAGATATTACAAAAATTCACTCAAATTTCTCTCTGTGTGCATGAGAAAAATGCACAAAAAATGCACACTGAGAAAAATGCGATTACAAAAATTACTGCATTCTTCATTATAAACGACAACCCACTTAACTGCAGGCATAAAAAACGTAATTAATAAATTCTAGCAAATCATTTTTCTCGGTGTACAATCGACTTTCATACAAAATTTAATCTTCACTTTAAAATCTAATACTTGCTATCACGATTTATCCATATCTATTCAAATGAATAATGATTTTAATGACAAAAATTAATGCTATAATAAGTTGTTTAGTATCTTAAAAATTTTCAGGAAAGCTTACATCTCGAGCGAGGCTGGACGCATCGTCCGTGTGAAGTTTGAGACTTTTGCCGGATCTCAGACGAGCACGAATGGCGTGATGAGTGGACAGGGCAGTTTGGAAGCGTTTCTGCACGAGCAGAGTTCGTACTGCCTCGAGCTCAGCCTCGATTCCGGGGCCCGAAATGCCCAGTGTGCCGCTGATGTTACGCAGTTGCAGCTGCAACCTCTCGAGTGTTGCCACCACCTCTCCATACGCTGGAAATTAAAATAATAATCAGCTATGGAAGTTTCATATTTAAAAATTTTATTAATTCCTAGCACAGTTATTAAAGGTGCTGTATTTATTTTCGAAGGTACTATAGATAAACGGGTAGATTTTTCGTAATTATAATGATCGAATCTCATGCACTTTATGCATATTCCGCGTTAAATGAAGGATCATTTAAATCGGGTATGCGATATGAAACATTTATACATTAATGATACTAAAAACTATTTCATCCTCGAATCCGAGGAGAATCTTCATCAGGAATGTATGATAAATGTATTTGCAATTATAAACTTCTCGAGATAGAATTTCTCAACTTTATATGAAAATGAACGAAATTCTACTTAAAATAGCAAAATTAAGGTACGCATTCCTAAGTAGCACAGAGATTTTCGCAAACTAAATTTAACCAACTTACTGAAGGCAAAGGCCACTTTAAGTAATTCCATCTGAGATTAGTATTCCTCTAAGATTTTGATAATAAAATACTTTCAAAACCGAAGGTAGCTTTCCGCTTAATTTTTTTGCGAGCCGCTCAAAACAACTAATTAAACCCACGGTAATTCACGCATTTACACGACACCGTTTAGATAACTCACGAATTCCTCCTCCGAGCACCGCCGGAGAAAGCTGTTCTCCCAGCGACCCATCATGCAAATTTGAACATTTCCAGCAGGTAGCCGTCCCGACGCTCGGCTTGCGCAACCCACCGTCAGCTCCTCCTCCCGATCTTTTTTTTTTCTTTTAAGGCGACGACCGCGAAAACGGGAACGTCGGCTCGAGGACTAAATTAGTCGGCGGTTGCGGCAAATTGGGCTAATGAGCCGTGCGCCGAGATTTCGAGAGCTTTTTTTTCAAAAGCTCTCGGGGGTGGGGTCGACGGGGGATGATTTTTAACGCGGAAACCCTGCTAATGGAGAAGAGCGGCTGTTCTCGCGCGCGGAGGTTTGCTCAGATGCGGCTCGAATTAACGTTTCATGCGGCACCGGTGAAAAGAGTTTTATCTCCGGCGGACGGAGCGGCCTCGAGTACTCGGTAAATTTCAGGACACGTTTCGAGTGTTTCCCTTGCACGGGCTGTCCTGCTACTGATTTCGAGATTTAATTACCGATTACGATTTTTTTCAACATTGCAGATTGTCTACTTTTTTTCATTTTCAATTGAAGATTGACTTTTCGATAAAAAAAAATTAAACGCAAGCATTTACCGAATTTTTTGATATTATTATTAGTATAAAAACGCTCAAACTTTAAAAAAATTTATATAAGTAATAAATGAAAATTTGTATTTAAGATTTACTCACTGAGCGGTCTGGGCGGCTCCTCGACCTCAGAGCCAGACTGTGCGGGGGTGCCGGGGGCCTTGGCCGGCTGGACGGCGCTGGTCACCTCGTCCTGAGCGTAGGCCAGGTTCTCCTGGCCGGCGAGACTGACCGAGTGACTCTCGAGCTTTTGGAGCTTTTGCGATTCGCGAAACGACCTGCATAGGGACATCTGACGCTCCTCCTCGTCCTTCCGTTTCCGCAGCTGTTCCTGTGAAATGCAAATCCAAAATCAGAATCGGCTCCGTGTTGCTTTTATCTTTGCGTACGTAAGGAAATCCCGAGAGGGTATGTCGGGTCGGTTGCTCCGTTTATTTTCGAAGTCGGTTATCGACCTTTGACACGAATAGTTTTGTTATCCAGATCCCCACAATTTCTCAATTGAAATTACCACTATTATTTTCACGTTGCAGTTAGATGTATAACAGTTAATCTAGTGCATCATCAATGTTACAGAAACGTCAATCAATATTTAATTGCGATCTAAATTTCAGGTGTCAATGAACTTTAATCTCACTTTCTCAAAATGTATTTTTGATGATTCTAAAAAATTTATGTATTACTCTCTTCTCCTACTTATCTAAACAAGAACAATAAACAAAATTTCTTACGATTTATAGTAAACATTTTTTCATCGCTAAAAGACAATCGCTTCTTCATATTTGTAGGGCTATCATAATTTAATTCTCAGCAGACTCCACTAAAGCCACTCGATAAACCAGCGGGGGTATTCGGTAACCCCTGCAGTACCGCGACCTTACGCTCACGTGTAAGGAGATAGTCGTCGCGGGGGGAGGAGGCGCGGGTGGCACGGAAGCCCCGCGAGTACCCAGTCGCACGGCGATAACTCGGCCGCGGGGCTTCGGCCAGGCATTTCTGCGAGTGCGCGACCGGATATCCGCGCCGGCCGAGCGCAGCAGCCGCGCGAGACCGCGACTCGCGCTCGATTTCGAGACCTTCGGCCGGTGCCGCGCGCGCGGTTCCCCTTTATCGATTCGACCGTTTTCGAGCCATTCAGCGCAGGCGCTCGTTAGCGATGATTCTCCGCGGCTTTTCACCGCGACGTCAGTTTGAATTTTGTGGATTCTGGAAATGTATTGGAAATTGATTTATGGATTGGGGATAGAATTAACTGTTGATTGGTAGTAGGTATTGGAGTTAGCTATTGATGGGTAGTTTCTGGTGTTTTCGATACTTTCTTGTTTAATCTTATCGAAATTTCATACCTATTGCGTGGAGATACGATGGGCTGTTATTATTTTTTATTTAGTGATAAAAGATATTTTTAGAACACGTATAATTATATTTCCTTGGACAAATATTATTCAGTTATACTTTTGTAGCTTCTCGCGCTTTATCTTCTTATAGTCATGAAATAACATTTTATTAGCCAATTATGCAAGTTAATTTCTGAATTTTAATTTAATTTCGTTCTATGCACAGCGATGACTGAAGCAAATAAAAACTAAATGAAGCAAACAAAAATTAAAATTTACCGCATTGTAAGACGACACTTTGCAGAGCGTTTTTCCTTTTTTCGTTTAACGGCGCACTTTAAACAAAAGACCAACAACAAGGAGCTTGTCTTCAAAATTGTAAAGGTAGAACAAGACGGAAAAGTGCGCGTTTTATTCGAGACAACAAACTCCGACTTCCCTGCTGCGGGCGCGAAGATAAAGGACGTAGATTACGCAAGACGCCGTTGTATATCACACTCGAATTGCCAGTTTAACGTTGATTCCGGGGGACTTGTAAAACGTGGATCGCTTACGTTCACCTCCGCGCAGTTGAAGAATTCGATCTCGAGTTCCAATCATTAACAAGCACCGTTTCCTCGCGATTAATCAAGTCTGCTCTTATCAAGCGCGTTATAATTTTACCGATTGAGTTTTATCAATATTTCAGAAAGAAAGTTACTGATTAAAAAAATGATTCTCTTTATGATTAATTAATATAAATTAGCATTAACCCGAATAAACTAACCGCGCCTAATAACCAGAGCGAAAAAATTTTATTTTCTCTCAAAAGATACTACACACGCTTTGTCGAACACCAACTAATAAAGATAAAACATCGATTAACACGTACTAGCAAATTTATTAAAATGACCGATTCCCGAAGCACTCAAGCTCGACGACGACAGGCGGTTATTACCAAAAAAAAAAGGAACGTACCATCTCTTTTTATTTCGAAGCGAAGCGAAGCCGGGCTATCCACGTTTTCCCCTGTATTTTTTTTTATCGAGCAGGCGCGCTCGAACTTTATATCGGCCGATTTATCCCGGCGCGTTTATCGACGCGCGACCAGCTGGAAGGAATGCGAGCCGCGGCTTATCCGCGAGTGGGCGTTTTATATTGGACGGAGGTGGGGGGCAGAGGCATTATTCGCCGTTTGTTATGCGTCGCGCAGTTTCCCTTACACGCGATTTCCAGCGCGCGAGTCTATGCGAAATAAACTCGGCTGATTTACTGGCCGCGCCGCGGACCAAAATTGAAATCGCGCGGCAACAATTTCACCTTGCTACTCTTTGTAACGTGGCGTTTGTTTTTTATTTGAGTTTTAATTACAATAAACATCGCGACTTTCTTTTAGGAGCGAAAATTTATGGTGCGAGTTTTAAAGGATTGAGTCAATTCCGATCCAGGAGCTTTAACTGGATTTAAGGGTTAATTATTTGGATACAAAAAATAAAATAATGCTATCTATTAAATTTTGCCGTTGTAATAATAAACAAATTGTAGGCTGAAGCTCACATAAACTTGCTCGTTAAGCTCATAAATGTAAATTAGATTTCGCGTGTAATAATCGATATAATTGAATGTATAATAAACTGGTATGCATAAAATTCGCTACCGCAGTACGCAGCTGTTAATATTTTAAAGTAGCGCGCGTGTTTATCGGACCATTAAGTATAATACACCGCTTTATTGCATTAACTCGCCACCGAGCGATTTCCTATCGAAAAACTCGAAGCGCGCGTCCCAGTCGCTGATTTTCTTCTCTCCCGGCCCTTCATCGTTTATGTCGAAATACCGTGGAAAAAGAAGAAACAAACGGGACGTACGCGGGCGAGCGAAATGACGGGACTTATGTCAGTGCGTAATGAAAGCGAGCGGGGAAAACAAATTAGAATTCTTCGGGTAGGAAAAAGAGACGAGCTTGCGTGCAGGTCGGGCGGCGCAAAAAGTGGAGGAGCGAATGGAGCAGGCGAAAAAAGGAAGTGCTACCGGGCAAAACCGAAGAATTTCCTTTCTTTTTTTCGGACGAATTGCGTACATCGACTCCCTTTTCCCGCGAAAAAGGATGGTCTCGAGTGCTAGGGTTTTGTACATAAGTGTGATTTGCTAAATTTAAGAAACACCTTTAGAATTTATTTAGATTGTAAATTAGAAAATTTAAATTAAAACGAGAATTATTTAAAAATTTTGATGCTAACACTAAGATATTTCTTATCTTCCTTTTGAAATATTCGATACTTAAAAGGAAAATCTTTAAACGCCATACAGTTAAGCTAAAAATAATTAAATATTTGATGACAGTACAATTAGCAGTAACGTCCAAATTTATAATAAACAGTTGATTAGAGGTTATTTAAAGATGCATAAATTACGCAAGTTAATGCGAAACCTTTGAAGGCGCATACGAATATTATTTTAAACAATTTCTGAAGCCCGTATAACCAAACGACTCGGAAATAGCCATTCATCAGTCTCGCATCCTTTCATCGCTCGGGCATTCCGCGCGACTTTAAAAGTCCACGCCAGCGATAAAACAGCGGGTAAAATAAAAAAAAATAAAGCAGAAAAGCTGTACAGCAGGTAGAAAGGAAGCCCCGCGCGCGTCTATTCCGGCTAGGCGCGCATACGAGCGTCACCTTCCCCTCGGCCGGTAATCTCCGTTCTTTAAATTCCAGGCCGCGCGCGGACAAAAAGGCCGAGGCGCGGCGACTCTCCTTACGAGCGGGAGATAAAACCGCGACTCCGCGGCGCTCGAAAACGGGCATTTTTTTTTTCTCCTTTCGAACCATAACGCGACGCTCGGACCCCGACGGAATGCGCGCGAGGCCCGCGCGCGGTGATTCATCCCCGGAGTGTAGGTTGCCGCGGAAAAGTGAACGTTTCTACGCGCCTTTTTTTTACGAGCTCGGCCGCATGCAGGTATGCGCCGGGAAAACTAAAGAAACAATTTGGAAACAACGATTTTTCCGATTCGCTTTCTTTTTCTTGCGGAGAGACCGCACGTACGTGGAAGGAGAGCGAAATGGGAATAGTTTCGAAATTCACTTTATCGCATTTTAACGAGGCGGGGGATTCTCTATTCATAGATTCAAATTCAGTTTTTTCTCAATTTGGGAGAGCACGCGACAAAGCAAACAGGATTGCATCGGAACTTTTTTTATTTTGTGCAGTGTATGGGAGAATTGAATTGGCCGCGTCGCGGGGTGTCTAAATATGAGCGACACGATTTCGGGTCTCGTTCGCAGCGAATCCCAAAGTGAATTTCCCGGCGAATTTGAAGAATTTGGAGAGCTCGCGCGCGACCTAAGCGAATTAGAGCGACGAGAGAAGCTAGATTAGAAATAGACCGTGCGCGCCGTGCAGTTTGACCACTCTCTCAAAGAATTTTTCGCTAACTTTATAAACACAGCCTTCCATGCATTCTACAATGAAATAAAACTGTTTTAAATTTAAATAATTATTTTTTGAAAAATATTTTAAATTAGTATCCGTAAAATTTTAAATATTAATTAGCAGCAACAAAAATATATTAATGGCTCATAAAAATGTAAATGAGAGAATCTCCAATTAATTACATTCAAAATTGAACGTTAAAACGTGAAAAGATCTCCCCTCATTTTTAAGCTGTAACGCATTAGTCTCGTAACGTGGTACAAGTCTCCCCGGGAAGAGAAAGAAGATACACCGAGGAGCCGACGATGACTTCGCCGGCGGGTGGCGCGCGGTAACGAAAGCCATGAGGCTCCTCGAGAGGAGGAAGGAGACGCGCCGGCGAAGTGAGAGCGCCGGTAAAGTGCGCGTGGAGTGTCGCGCGCCCGCTTTCACGTCGAGGGCCTAAACTGATATTCACCCCCCGGCCGATGCACTTAGACGACCGATATAGCGCGGCCGCCGTGTCTGCCGCTTTGATCGGCGCCGTCGTCGTGACTTTTTTCCCTCCCTCCCGGGGAGTGCGAAGCCAATAAGTATGCGCCTCGTTACCGTTAAGCCGGCGAAAATCTCGAAAATTAGCTGCACCGTCCTTTTTTTTTCTCTGTGGCTTGTTTTCAAGTAGCTCGGCGGGGGCATTTTTTTCGTGAGGGAGGCAGCTCGTTGGGAAAAAATTAATTGGTCTCGTGTTTTTTGGACTGCTTTTTTAAACGGCCGTCTAATGAGTCATCGAATTTTTTTTCTAGTTTATCAAGACCTTTTCTTATGCATGGAAATTAAAAATAAATTTTTTATATATACAATTTTTTTATAAGAACTTATTAATTTTAATTTGTAATTGCGGTTCGATTGTTTCGACGAATGAAATCGCACCGTGGAAAATTGTTAGATCGTATCGATTAAAAAGGCAATAGTAATTGAACAAACAATAGTAACCTAAATCCCGCGTCGAATCATTCTCCTAAAAATAGATCCCGCGGCTAAAAGCGTCGAAAAATCTACTTTCCTCGCGTCATTCAAAACTACAAGTGACCTACTCCGAGGACTGTACCACCTGTCGTAGTACGTGCACTCGTCGCCCCGAAATTCCCCGCATCCCCAAAAACCGTAACAGCCCGTCCCGTGAGCCGTCGCGCGGGTTAAAAAAATCTGGACCAGACGCGCGAGGGAGCGAAAGAGAAAGAAAGTAAGTGGAAAAAAAAACGAGAGAGGCAGGAATCGTTAGGCCGGTACCTGGTACTTTTGTATGGAATGCAGCTGCTGCTGCGTCGGCTCGATCTTGGCCCCGTCGCTCTCCTCGACATTGTTGTTCTGCGCGGAGAATCGCAGATTATCCTTGGGAGGTCGGGCCGGGGCTCGCTTCTGATCCCTGGGCGGAATGGCCGGCTTGACGCCGTTGAGTCCGGCCTGGAAAATTCAGCCACACGAAACGGCACTGATTAATGGCCCTCGCCACTTTGTTTCTGTTTTTTTTTTCTTTTTTCACTCGCGTCTGCTTTTTGTTTCGGAACTTTTCGATTTTTTTCTCGTTTATTTTCATGTTTCTTTTCGAGGGGGCGGAATCTACGGCGTTTACCGGATTCCGAATTTTTTTTTTCTTCAAAAGGGGCGGATTATATAGTGATTATGGTACTTATTTCTATTTGTATATATTTTTTAAATAAAAATAGTAATATTTAATTTTTAGTAAGTTTTTAAGAGATTCATGTGAATATTGAATAGTGTTAAATTATATATTTACAAAATTACTATAAATAACAATATGAATTTTATTATTGATTTCGTCACATTCTCTTAAAATAAAAATAAATTAATTATCTTATTACTATTATTATTAACATATTATGTATATAAAATATTGTTTTTAAAAGTAGTAGTAACAAGCCAATTTTGTTTTATTTTTTCTTAAAATCTGTTTAAAAATTTTAAGTAATTTTATTATTACATCTTGTAACTACTGCTTTTGTATAATAGAATATATCGTATTATCAAAATACTAAAAAGAATGTAGAGCTTGAAAAAAGTGTTTTATTAGTCTTCTAAATCTACGTTTACGCATCTTACTCCAATTTTCATCTGAGTGTTTTGCATTATGTACGTTTCATCCTGTGGGATAGCATGAAACGGATTAGTATAAGCCAAGAGCGACGGTGATAGTTAGTCCTTACGTTGTACCCATAATGGAAACCCCAAGCAACCAAGAAAAAAAAAGTAGGGAAGCAGGAAATGAGGGAGGCATGTACTTACGTTAAGGAAATTACGTGCTTATATGTGTGAACTCAATTTTCTACTTTACCGTATGTACTGCACGCTGAGAACTTCGTCGAGGTTTCAGAGCCATCCTCTATAACGTATATATTCTTCAGCCTCGACTTTGCGATTCTCATTCCGCATACCCTCACCTTAATCGTCCCCATGCAGTTATGTCGTTTAGTGGATCGACCCCATGACTCTACCGAATTGAAAACTCAAGGAAACGATCCGAGGAGATTTCACTGAGTATGCTCGGTTGTTTTTTCCGGAATTAAAGTAAATTTTTTTGTTATAAGGAGATTTCAGCGAAATACTAATAATTTTTAGGAAAAATTGCATTGTTCTTGAAAAGGAAAAAAATATTTTTAGCCTGGAGTGATATAAAATAATTAAATGACGATTGATTTTCACGATAAAATCTCCTTAAATGGTTACGTGGAATGAAGTGCAATTTTCATGAGATGGAAGTTTTTCCTTTGAGTTAAAGAGGTGACTGACTAATGAATTCCGCGCGCCGTGACTAAAGCTCGTGACATCACGCCGGTGATGCTGCAGATGCTGCGATGAATATTCACTACGAAAAGGGAGAAAAAAAAAGGCCTCGCGAAGTAACGAAAACGATAGACCGAGCAAACTCTCCGTGAAGAAACCTCGTGATCCGTCTCTCGATCCTTCAATCAAATTACCTTGGTGGCGTGTGCGTCGTGATTCGATCCGGCCTCCTCCTCCGAAATAACCCGTAACACCGACCGGCCCTTGTCCCGGGGCACTTGGCCGCACGGTCCGTCGTCGCGTGTCGTCCTGTCGTCCACGTCGCGTAAATTTAAGTCACACACGTCGTCCGCGTCGCGTGTCGTCAAATCGTTCGCGTCGTCCACGTCGCGTGCCTTCAAATCGTTCGTATCACTCGTCGTCGCGTGGTCCACGTCGCGCGCCTTCAAATCGTGCACGTCGCGAGCGGTCGGGTCGTCCACGTTGCTGACCTTAAGGTCCGCGTCGTCGCTCGGGTTCAAGGTGCTCGACGCGAGCTGCGTGTCGGACAGCCACGACTGCAGTCGCGACAGCGACCAATCGGCCGTGGCGGCCGTGAGGTCCAGCTCGCTCCTGGACAGCTGTTTGCCGGCGTCGGATCCGCTGGACTGCCGGTAGATCAACGAGAGCCTCGAGTTGTTCTGGTTCTGGGTGTTGGGCGACTCGTCCAGCAGGTGGAGGCCCGAGGACCTCCCCGGCGTCCGGCGCACGCCCAACTCCCTGAACGAGTTGCTCGAGTTCTGGTTGTGCGTCTGAGCGAACTGGACGTCGTCGCGCGCGATGTCCACCCACGCCGGCGGCTTCTCGTCCAACTCGAACTCCACCGGCGGCGGGTCTTGTCTCTCCCCCAGCGTGCTTTCTCCCAGGAACGTCGAGAAGGTCATGTAGGCGTAGGGCTCGTCGAGGTCGGAGGGCGCGGACAGGTCGAGGAAGGGGTCGTCGCGGCCGAGGAAGTGCGCGTCCCCGTCGGCCACGAGGTCCTCGTGGGACATCGGCCTTGGGAAGCCGACGGGCTCGTAGGCGGGCTCGGAGGAGGCGGCGTCGTCGGTGCTAAAGCGGTGCTGGTTAATGCCGGGTGGCGGGTGATCGGTGCTGGCGGTGCAAGCGTTAAGCGTGTGTCGTGGCTCGAGCCCCGGCGGCTCGGGGGGCTGCTTCCGCGGCCCGCGGAGCAAGCTCCGGACCCTCGAGCGGGGCCTTACCTTCTTGTCGGCGGCGGGCCTGGCGGCCTCCGCCGGCAACGACTCCGCGCTAAGCGTCACGTCGTTGTTGTTCTCGTTACGCTTATCGAGCGTCTTGGCCGTCGCCGCGGCGGCGCGGCGCGACTCGAGCGTGCCCGAGCGCGAGGGCGGCGGGTACACCGGGTGGCACTTGGTCACCGGGACGAAGTCCGCCGGGCAGTCGACGGCGACCTCGCGGTAAGTCTTGTTGCCGCCGACGACGAGGAAGGACGCGTGGTCGACCTGGTCGAACTCCGCGGACGCGTCGCTCCTTAGAGTCGAGTAGCCGCTCCAGGACTGTTTCTTCTTGCGCACGCGCGGGATCGAGGCGAGCTCGACGTTGAGGAGTTCGTCGGTCGAGCCCATCCGCAGGAGCTCCTCGGCCTCCGGGCTGGATATCTTGGCGCTCTGGCGCTTCTTCTTCTTGTTGCTCGCGGGCGTCTTCGCCTCGGGCACGGCCTTGTTGTTGTTCATCTGGCCGTTGACCTTGTTCATGTTCTGCTCGTCGATGAGGTGGGCGAGGTCGGCGTCCCGGTGGTCCGGGCCGATGATGAGGTTCGCGAGGCCGTAGGCCGGGTTGTCGAAGGACGTGCTGTGGTGGTTGCGGGCGGCGAAGATGGGAGGCAGTTTGGGGGGCTCGGTGCCGCGCAGCACCAGGCTGCCGTCGAGGGGCACGGTGCTGTCGGACCTGCCGGAGGAGCTCCTGGGGCTGGCCGACTCGTCGCTGCAGGGCTTGAGGATGGTGGGGTAGTCCTCCTTGGCGAAGGGGTACTCCTCGTCGGCGTCGACGCTCGACTCCTTGTGACCGTGGAGGTCCTCCTCGTCGTCGGAGGCGCGGAACGGCTCCTTGATAATGTCCTCGATGATGAGCTTGGGGCTGGGCGCCTCGACAACGTCGTCGAGGTCGAGGTCGAGCTCGACGAAGTCGGGCGCGCCGGCGGCGATGCTCAGCTCGATGCGCCGGCTGGCGTCGGCGAGGCAACGCGGGTCTTGGCTAATGAACTCTAGGGAGATTTGGCTAGCGCTAAGGGGACGCCCGGGGGACGGCGACTGCGGCTCGGCGCTTTGGCAAGCGGGCTCGGGCGAGGCGGGCGACTCTAGGGCGCGCCTCGTGGGCTCTAGCTGCATTACCTTGTTCGGGTAGGCCTGCTGGAGCAGGGTGTCGGGCACGTCGACGGGCAGCTCCCGGTGGTGGCCCAGGGAGCCCGGGGCCCACATCTCATCGGGGCCCGCAGACTCCTTAGGTACGCCGCCGCTGTTGGCCTCCTGCTGCTGCTGCTGGTGCTGGGGGATGCCAGGCACGCCACTGTTGGTCCGGCTACGCGGCCTGCAATTCAAACAAAATTTCTCGTTAGATTTTTCCCATATTTTTATTTAAATATTTATCTAGCTTTTAATTTAAATTATAGACTTTACTAGCATGAATTCATGTAGCGTTTAAAGACATTTTATAATGAGTGACGGTTTTATTGTAACTACTGATGAATCAATAGCGCATTACTTTTTCTTATTTATAGTATGACTTACGCGATTAATTCAAAAATACGTTTCTTATCGTCTAAAACAACTTAGCAGTTAAATACAATGAAGAATGAGATTCGTTCAGTTTTTTATTTTTTTTTCGTTTGTTAAGATAGAATATTACGTTGATGTAGCAATGTTTACATCATATGCCTCGTATAGAGAAAACTACGCATCATTTTACGCATCATAAAATATACGAAATTCACCGAAAATCCACGAGTCGCGTAAAGTCCTGATAAAAAAAAAACAATAAATCTTAAAATTCGTCAGCGGCCGGGTCGATTTACATAACTGATTCGCCGGAGAACGCGGCGTTTTGTCCCGATAACGATCGCCAGCGCCGGTCCGCCGATTTACACCGGAATCGGGAAACGTTCGAGCGGCGCGGGAAAAAGGCCGGCTTGCGAAATGGCCGTCATTGTTGTCGCAGCGGCGCGCGCTCCGATTCGTTTGGCGACCTCATTACGCGCGCGCCCATTGCGCAACAAACGCGGCCCGCGGAAGGCGCGCCCCGCGGCTTTTCCGCGTCGCTGGCGTACGCCCGATGTAAATAAATTGGACGAGTCGGCGCGCACGTGCGCGGGGCTGATTCACGCGGCGACTTTCCACGGGGTGGATGACGCACGCAACCCCCTCGTTCCGTTTCGCGGCTTTCACATCGATTTTTTACCGAGCGCACCTGCGCCGATCTCTCTCTCCTTTCGAGCGCGGGGCGACTTTTCGTATGGAGCAGCGAGGCGCTTTGTGCGGCCGCTGAACAATGCGGCTGGCCGAATAATGCGCGACGGAGATGACGGATTTTTCAAAGGAACGGCCGCGAGACGCGGAAAAGTAATTCCGTACTCCCCGGATCGGGAGAATTGAATTTCTTTTTCTAATTGAGGCCGCGCGATTGTGGGATAAGGAGGGTCGATTTCGTTTTCATGCGTATTGGGAAATTTTTACGGGAAATCGATTTCTGGAGGAAGAATTTTTCTCGGGACGGGGGGATAAAGAAAGTTTGCGATTGTACATAGCTGTGCAATGCACGTGCCGTACATTTGTCCTGTTTAAGAGAAAAGTATATTACTATCTCCATTTCCCGAAAGTAGGGCTTGCTTATTCAATTGAAATATAAGAAACATTTTAAGAATTTGAATGTCCTTTAGGACACCTGCGTTCTTTTTATAAAGAGTCTATTTATCTTCCGAATACAAAAATGCTAATTTTGTATTTCAATTCATAGTCATCTTTGTATTGGGGAAAATATTTTTTTACTTTTTACAGAAATTAATATTTTTTTCTTGCTATAAAATGCAAAGGGAAAACCATAAAAATAAGAAAAATAGATGTCTGTCCGCCAGCATCAATTTTCATAAAAAGGAAACCGCTTTGTCATTAATTTGATGACACGCGTCGAAATTGCAGCGGCGTAAAATATTACGATGATTCACAGCCCGTTATCAGCGCGCGGGTGCCCCGCTCGAAAAATACCGGACGTTAAATTCCTCTCTTCCGAATAAAACAGCGTGCAATTAAACGAAATCAGCGTCAGTGTGCTTCCGCGGTCCTCGCGCGGACGGACACACGAGTCACGTGCTCAAAACACAGGGGCACCTGTCAACCAAACCCTCTCCCCTCGCCACCGCCGGGGGAAGCGAATCACACGCCCACGCACTCGATGAGCTCCCCCGCGCGTAATTCCCCCCTTCTGCGCGCATCGATAAACAATAAAAGGCCGCGCAATTACACCGGGCCCGCGGAGCGTAGAAAAAATGTCGCTCTTCCGGCGACTCCCTCCCGCAACCGCGCGTCGTTCCGATCGACGTGAGTGCGTTTAAAAAAAAAATACAACGGAGGAGCGGGGGTGCGGGAAAAAGTTTGAAAGAAAATCGGCCCCCGGAAGAAAGGCGCGCACAAAGCGTTTATCTTTCGTGAATGAGGTATCGCTCGCGCGCCGCGCGGCGACCTTATAAAAGGAGAGAGTATGTGGTACGCGGAGCAGCCGTGTGGGTATAAATGCATGTGTCGCATGAAAAGGGGAGACAATGGGCGGCCGCCCGGGCGAAACAAAGCGGGAGAGGCGGCATTATGCGCGTCGCCGCGGCAGCGGGTATATACGTATCGGTGTAGGGGGAGGGCGGAGTGAAAAAATGCCTGCACGTGGTCGGTGTCGAGCGGCGCGCGACAAATGTGAAACTCGCGCGCGCACGGAGGCCCCCCGAGAGCGAGCCTCGAAAATCGCCCGTGCACTTTTCATTCGAAAGTTCCGCGCGAGGCGCGCGTTTGGACTTTCGGACGTTTTAATGCGACAGGTGGAGCGGACTCGCGCGCGTAGGATGCTCGACGTTCAATTTAAAGCGATGTTAGCTTTGCTTTCGTGCACGTCGGTTTCATCGGTGCCGCTCGCGTGTAAGGGAGACGCGGCGCTAGCTACTTCGATGGAAATTTCAATTTTAAACCTTCGATCGAATTTAAAGAAATTTACTAAGTTTATTTTTTAAATAAATTTTTATATTATTTCTATGCCGTTTATTGCTTTGATAAAGAGAATTTTAATGAGTGGAAATGCTCGTATCTAAATAATTGGAAAGAAAAGTGAAAAATTCCATTATATCCGTCTGATTATAGAGGATTGAAAAGTAATCGCCGCGTATTTTTTCTTTTTTCAATTAAATTGAAAATTCATTAATGTAATTTTTAAATTAATGCATTTTATATTTAACTGATTGAATAAAGAGAAATTTAATTGTAATTTAGTAACAATGAAATTTCTTTCATTATAAAACTCATGAATTATTACAGTAAAATAAAATTTCTTTTGTTAAGCTGCAGAAATTTATCAAATAGACTCGCTAAAAGGCTAAAACCTAAAGATTATTCTTTCAAGAGCGCAGCTCGGCGCCTAAAATCCAGTCGGAAAGCGGCATGAAAAATTCAATGGAAAATTCTTATCAGGCTAAAAGGATTCTAAGTCGGATGGGGGGAGGGGGTTAGAGCGCAGCGAATATTAAAGTTTCACCGGCGAGTTAAACTCCTGGCCAGGGGCTAAATTAGCGGATAACCCTCGGGCTCGCGGGGACCGCAGCCACTGGCCGCCACACATCTGTCGCGCAGGTACCCGCGGATTTTCGGTCGGCTCCGTTCGTCCGCAATTTACGCTCCTACGTTATACACACACGACAACTGGCGCTCGTCGTCTCTCTCGTTCCTTTTCATCCACGCCTCGTTTCTCTCCTTTTTTTTTCTTATCCCTCCGAACCGCTCGCGCACCGGCTCCCCGCACGCGTCCTTTTTTTTAGGCTCGCCTCGTACGCTCATTATGCCTCTCTCTCTCTCTTACTCTTTTGATTCTCTCTTTTCTCTTACTTTCGAGACTCGTCAAAGCGAAATTTCCTGCGAGAGAGAGGGAGAGAGAGGGAGAGGGAGAACTCGTTTTCTTAAGACATTCGAGGAGCGAGGATCAAATTCTCCTCCCCCCGCCCCGCACCCCTTTCTTTCTCCTTTTCACGTTACTTCCTTCGCGAGCGATCGCGCGCGAGGCATGCGAGCCAGTCGCATTATATGCACGAAAACCCGAGATGCAGCCCGCGTAAGCGCGCGCCCGTATATGTACGCGCGTTTCATTTGTTCCGAAATCGATATTGTTTCGGTTTATGTTTTTTTATTTTCCTCTTATTTTTCGTTCGAACGGTGGTTTCTCGCCGCGGATTGTTTATCGAGTCGCTCGATCGGTTCTGTCTATTGACCGAGCGGCTCAGCGAATAAAAGTTGATTTTCATTGGTTCGCGCGGAATGCGGATGGAGTTTCGGGTGTCGGTGTAGATTGACCAAACTTTTTTTGCTCAATTTGCAGGTATTCTATTAAAACATTTATTTTATTTCAGCCTCTTCTTTTTTATTTACTTTTAAAAAGTAATTGAAAGTAAATTTCTATTTTATGATACGCTTGCGGTGATTGATTATTGCATTTTTGTTTGATCATAAAATATTTTTTCAAAGCTACTGTTCATCTAGGTTAATAATCAAGTGAAACCTGTTACATTTTCAAGATTGATAATGATAGAAAAAAATAAGTTAATAGCACATCGTCGCATCCTTTACGAAGCTACATCAGCGATCCACTTCTTCCCATTAATTGGGAATGAATAACTAACTTTCCACCCATAAACCGGTGCCGCTCGTAACGATGCCCAGCGCGCCCGCAATAAAAGAATCGCGCCTCGAAATTACGCCCTCATTATCGGAAATCCTTCGGGCACCTCGGGACGATACAAAACGCGCGATGCGTGTCGTTCGACTTTCCTTCGTACTGTGCAACGCGGACTCCTCGTTTCTCCTCGAGGCGAGGAAGCCCCCTCTTTTTCCTCGCTTTTCGAGTTTTTCAAACGAGAGAGCGGAAACTGACCGAGTATCGGCGCGCGAGCGCGCAGGCTTCCGAGTTGGCGATCTGTTCGCCCGTGTAACGAGCGAAAAAGTTTACGGCCGCGGCATTACATATTCATTAGTCGGGAGGCGATTAACTTTTTAATGTCTCGGTTTTATCACTTAAGCGAATTGAGTTTGACTTTGGGATTTCGCGAAGAATCTCAATTATACAAATCCTTGACTTGAGAGTTAAATAAAAATGAATAGATACTATAAATTTGATAGTAAGGTGGAATACGACATGTTCATGTATAATGGTCATTATATACAGTATGAGTTGAGACTACAGAAAAAAATACTTTTACGAACGATTCGATGAAATGATGATTTTTATTACAACTGAATGTTACCACGTACACTCTATAGCAGCTACTAATCGAATATACATATTACTGCGGAGATAAAGTTAATTTTCATTCAAAACTCGTCCACTGCACATATAATGCAACCTCGAGCTTCTAGCGTCGAGCGATCGCGACGATCGCTTATCCGATTTGAAGATCCTCGCCAAAAGCGCTAATGGTGCCCGCTAAAAAAGCCGAGCGTGGAAACCAGCCAGGGCGCGTCGCGACGCATTAGCCATCGGGGAGACCGACCGGACGACGACGACGACGGCGATCCGCGAGCCGAAGCCCTTACGGACGCCGAGAAACCGGGCGATGCGTATCTAGGCTAAAGGCGACCGGTGCCCGGCTTGTTTTCCCGCTCGGCTTTTAATCCGGATTACTTTTAAAGGGAGCAGAAGCGGTATAGCGGCGCGACGCCGCGAGAAAAACAAGCCGCGACCCGAAGTCGAGACCGCGGCGATCGTGGAAAATGCAGCGTCCGTTCGCTCGCGCGCCGGCGATTAGCGCGGATTTGAGTGGACCTTTCTCACTGGATTTTGGTTGCCTCTGCGGGCCGATCCTACGCCGGACCATGGGAATTCGACTAATCGGTGAATCATGGGATTTGTGTCCGTTCGTTTGGTTTCGTATGTTTTTTTAGGGGGGTTTTTTGTTTCTCGGAACTTATAAGATACAGAGTGAAGTATGGATCAGTTTTTACCTTTATTTTTTTACGCGAAACTTAAATTTTACGTAATTTTCACAGATGACTAACGGTTAATAACAATGACGGAAGCGTTAATGTATTCATTTCGTTTTGCAGCGTCAGAAATGCAGTAAATTATTTGCGTTAAAGAAAAAAACTGCGCAATTGAAAGAGCAGTAAAATTTCTCTTTGAATTTCCGGCATTGTTCGGCGCACATTTTTTAAAAAATGATTCCAGTGTAAATTTTTCCTTCTATTCATGATAGATTTCGCCAACAATTAAGTAGTCTAACGAGTAATTTTTAGAATTCGTACCATACTAATGAGATTGGGAATAGCTAATTGAGCTCGCAACATTTAGCTAAGCCCTAGCCGCATTAATTTGGACGGTCGGCATTAGCATGTGCACTGCGAGAAAATAGAATTTCCAAAACATTAACACGCCTGGCTAATAGTCGCATGCGTTTAGACGTGAATTATTCAATGCAGTCGCGGAAAACATTTTTCAAACTTTTGTACCCGAGAAATGGAATTGACTGAATTTACAAATCCGACTGTAAAACCGCGGCGAGCCTATTGTGCTCGACTGTTATTGATTTAAGAACTCATCTTTCCGGGTAATGCAATTACGGCAACCTTGGCATCTCCGAGGCTAATAGAATTTATTTTAAATAATTCATGTCACGCTCCCGATTTGAATGTAAAATAATTTAGCACCAGTCAAGGCCCCGCGCATTCCTGAATCTTATTAGGCAGCCTTTCGCCTCTGTTTAACGACAAAACGCAATTCCGGGTTGGCGGTCCGCGAAAAACGAGCTCGCGCTGCAGCGAGTTAAACGTCAATGAGCGAGAAACTTGAATGAACACTTTTTTACTTCTCGATCCGTCGAGCGAGTCCCGTTATTCAGATTAGTTCCTACTGTTTTCGCGAAAAGTACAAGTCCGCGATTGTCGAGAGCTGGAGGTTGCAGCAACATGAAAGTCGCACAATTTCTCTGGTAACCGTACGGGTTTCACATGAACCGGCGCGTGGTGGAGTCCGCTGCGAATTTAAGTGTATAGGTAGCGTCGCGAACTTTCTATCATTGTGATTCAACGGATAAATTTTTACGCGGAGAACAAGAACTCGGATCTGGTACCTACACTCTCCCCAGCGACTATATTCGGTGCATTAAAATGCCGTAATCGCGTTAGTCGTAAGTTTTTACATAATGCGAAGTTGCTGCCTCCAATGCGAATTAAGGAATGACACATTATACCGAATCGCGGGAGATTAGAATATTAGTCAAGATTAAAGTGCCTCGCAACCAGTTTAGTCATCTGCGAATTGTGAACTTTGAAAAATCGCCGGGATAATCCAACTAATGGTACCGATAATGCATTTGTCATTATTTGTTAATATCCCGCAAACTGGATCTTTAATCCCGAACGGTTAATTCAGTACCTAAAAATACAATGCTTTAAGCGTCCGGTCATTTTACTCGTGCAGCGATCGATTCGCCAATTCAATTTCTGCATTTTCCATGCCGCCAATAAAGTAACGATCTCCAGATAAGAGCTGAGCAATCGATCGGCTTGTTTCTCCCGGCGAGCGGCGGTCGTTTACGCAAAAGTTTGGCATCGGCACGAGGGGTCTAATCGGCGTCGTAACAAACCTAATTGCATTTCGCCGCTTGAGCACTCGAACCCTCGGTGGCGGTTTGTTGACCTTCGGCACTTTAGCGAGAAACTCGCTGCATGCAAGAAGGTATTCTTTGTCAATTTTCTCAGTTTCAACAGTGTAAAATTTGTTACACGATTCATTCGATGCATTCTGTTTATGTTTTTGCGATATTTTAAAATTTCGGAGTAATTCTAATCTACTTTATTGGAAAAAAACTTGTGATTCATCGGCAATAGAGTTAATTATCTTTCGAAGTTCGATGAATTAAATGTTGAATCACTAAAAAATGCACCATATCATTTTTGTGCTACCTTATTCGACAGGCTACCGCACAAAATATCTTCCTTTGGTTTAATCCTCGTTAAAAAAACTCAAACAAACGGTCAACAGAGCATAATTAAAACCCAAAATCTGATCATAACCTATGGAGAAACTCAACATCATCCTTTCCTCAGTCCAAGAGTAAGACGCGTCAAAATAAGCGGAGCGGCCGGTCGCTCGAGAGCAAATAAAAAAGAATTCCCGCGGTGCCGCTTCTGCGCGACTTTTGCGCGCGCACAATGCTTTTCCACGCCGCGGAGCGAGCGAGAGGTAGGGAGAGCGAGTCCGCGTCCCATCCGGTTTTCAAGCCGCGCGCTCCTCGCGCCGGTGACTGGAATGCCCGATCGTGGGCGTCGACGACGCGCGCGAGAGCGCGCAGGATTCCCCCGCGGTGACTCGGCGCGCGGGCTCACCTGGGAACTCGGCGAGCGGGTAAACACGCTACAGTCGCCGCGCGCGGGCACCGCACTGTATAGCGGCGAGAACCGGCCGTGGTATCATCGAGATTTCGCATCTTCCGTACCGCGCGATTCTACGAGAGACGATCTTTTTTATCTTTTTTTTTTTAAGATTTTTGGAGAGGCGCGTATTGCGGTAGTTTTTAATTGGGTTCGTGTGAATTGTTATGATGATTGCGACGTGGTTGCAGCGTTTTTTTTTAATGACCTATTGTTTTAATGAAGGTTTTTTTTTTTCAAGAAAAAAATAAAATTGCTTTTTTAAATAAAATAATTAAAATAAAAGAAGATACTTGAGGTAAGGATTTAACTAATGACTGCTTGATAGTAGTTTTAAAAATAATTCCGATCTATTTTGTATTTGTTACAGCAATAATTAAAAAACTTTACGTATCGTAAAAAGAACGTTAAACTTTTTCGATTGTATCGCATTGCTGTTAACTGCTGCGATCACGTTATAGCGCAGGTGACCAATTACGAATTTTTATAATTGTTTTAATTGCTGTAACATAATGTATTACCGGCTCTGGCAGTATTTACTTTTACAATATCTTTGATCTTAATTGCTTGAAAGTCAAGGTTTTCATTCACGGTTGAGAGAATTTCAGCATTACGGTTCGACAAAATTGGATCTAATAAGTCCTGTTTTGCTCAGAAATGATATAATTCCCGCCTGGGAATCTTTTTATTTTCGCGCTGCGGCCGTCACAGTGACAAGTGTCCGCTAACAAAAGCAAAGGAAAATCTTTATTACACGCGAAATCGCGCCTCGTGTTTATTTTTAAAAGGACTAAACGCTTCGAATCGGCAATGGCGAAAAAAATCAAAGAATTTAGTTTATCGTAATTACGTCGAGTTCTTGTGAGAATACTTTCAACTTCATTCAAGGAAAACGTGTTACAATCTAATGAATGAGTAATTCAAAACATAAATGACTCGATCGGAATCTGAGAAACCGTGTGAATCCGTGCAACTTTCGTTTTACAGTAGCTATAAAAAACTCTATTCACTGATAAACGTTTATGCATACAAATAGTTTACAAATTGTGGTCAGTGTAGAATATATCAAAATTGTCCATTTAAAAATAAAATTTTATCAGCGATTTCAGCTGTATTACGAGTGAAGACAAGTAAAATAAGTTTTACGGTCTTACATCACCGTAATATTTTTGTTCGTCTGTCATCCATGAAATGCTATTGTAAATCTAAAGATAGACGAGCTGATATTTAATATACACCTCTTTACTCGGACGTGCTCTTTACCGTCTCAAAGTAAAAGTAACACAGAAAAATAACTGTCTGCAGTCTTCGCGAACCGAGCTGTCGAGATTTTCAAAGAATGCCGTTTTCTACCTGACCAGTTCATTAACCATTTACGTAATCAAAGTAAATCACTCGGCAAGTGACATAATCGAAGAAATCTCGCCGTCCCCGGCACCTCCTCCGAAAAGCATCGACAACCGGCACCGATCCCGCGTTAGTTCACCGGCGCTAAAAGCCGATAAACGCCTCGAACCCCCCGGCGAAAGGACTTTTCGCAAACGGTTTCCCGCGCGTTCGCCAATTAAGTGCCGCGCGCGGGAAAGAAGGGCCCGTGGGGGCACCGCGAAATTCCGAATTACGCAATTAAGCGGCCCGCGCGCGGAATTCCAATGCGAACCCCGGGTGCGCCGCGCACGCACCTTTTGCGGCGCGCGAGAGGAGGAGGAGGAAGACCCGCGCCAAGGCGACTCGGACCCTCATCCCCACCCCCCCTCCCCGGACTCTCGTCCCCCCTCGCTCGCTCGTTTCGAAGGAACGCGGCCGTCCTTAACCCCGCGCATCCTAAAAATACACCCGGGTCCTTGGAGCGTCGCGTATGCGCTCCCCGCGAATGTGTAATGCGCGCGGATACGACGGGCGCCGTGGAAATGGCCCCGCTTCGGAGAATACCGACCGGTGGACAATGACTCCTTTGCGGTGTCCTTTTTCTTCGCGCGGTCGCTACGTGTGAATTTGAAATTTGCAGCCTCGACGGCGAAGGAATGATTTTTTCAATTTTGAGTCGAGGTAGTTCGCGACGTGAATTTTTAGTCGGCAATCGGGTTTAATCGGTACGTTTTTAATTTGAATGCAGACATTTTGTAATTAAGTGATCATAGTACCTGCATTTCTTTTGTATTTCGATATACACTACAATTGTGGATAGTTTAAATTCATTTATGACGAATTAGTATTCATAAATCATCTTATTTGACTATGGAAGAGGCATCTATTCAATTCCTAGAAGGTATAGAACTGCATAGTAATTGCACCGGTCAAGTGGGTCTCACATTATAAGTAGTTAATTACATTAAATTGAGTAATTATTAACTTCTATATAGTCTACATGTTAATATTGAAAGTTCGATAATAGTTCCTTCGATGCAGGCTATGCACATTATGCATCGTTAACATTACTATTGTTATAAAACTAGCGGAAAGTTGAATGAAGAGACTTCAAAGGGTATATCCTCAATATTCAAATGAAGCATTACGACATTAATTTGAATAAATCAGCTGTTCATTGTAAAATCATAATGAGAATTCTACACTTTTGTTGTTACTGTCGTTACAACTGCGATGAGTAATGACTTGGAAAGTGACATTTTCAATTAGTATATTTACTTATTTTCAAAAGCTAAAAAATCATTCCATTCTCGTACACGCGTCTGCGTACAGCGACTCGAGTAAGTACTCCATCGAGTACATTAAATTTCAATTTTCCTATCGGCGGCGATCGCTCGAAACTGCAAATTTCCCGATTTCTTCCCGGCGCGCGTTAACGGTATACACAACCGAGCGCTGCGGCGGCGGTGGGTAATTTTCCGGAGCAGCGCGTTATTACCCCACGCCGACTTGCGTCCACTTCCATCGGCGACACTCGCTTAACGCGCCATTAAAACTGCATTTGCGCGCGAACGGAACGCAATCCCCCCCTCTCGCCGAGGAAAAATAAAGTTCGATAAAAAAAAAGAGTCGTATGCCGTACCAGTGCAGCGTTTTCAGGATCCTCATGGCGTGCGTGGCCGACACAGAAGCGCATGGGCCGGTGAGGCGATCGGTCCTGCCACCGCCCAGCGAGCACCAGCAACCTCTTGAAGCAGCCTGGGGCCTACCGGGGCGCAATGCTTACCCTGAGTGCGCCGCGATCCATCCCCCGCGTTTCTCCCTATAACGCGAAACACCCCTGGTGCAGCGCCGGCTCCGGGCGCATCGCGCCGATCGGACACACCAACACTCGCCTCCCCTTGCAATACCGAACACACACACAGGTCACTCGCGCTCGCGCCGCAAGGAATGCGCCGTGGAAAAATCGCGACGCCTTTTACTGCTCGCTCGCTCGTCCCATGCTTCTTCTTCCTCCTCTTCCTTTTTTTTTTCAAAATTTTATTTTACTCCCGATTATCCGTGTCGTCGCTGCTCCGTTTTGTTCGCGCGGAGTACTGTGCAGGCGCGTCTTCCTCGCCTTTTTTTCTCTCTCTCTCTCTCTTTTTTCGCGAAAGCGGAGAGCCGCCGTGGAGAACGGACGGAGGTGTATGGTGGACGTGCGACGGCGCGGCGTCGCTCGGGCAAGACTGGAGAGTTTGTTGGCTTCGCCGTCCGCCGCCACCGCTGCACCTTACCGCCGCCCCCTCCTCGCTTCTTTTCTCCCACTGCCGTGCCGTGTCGAGCCGCGGCCCCGGCGCGCTCCCTCTCGCTCTCGCACGCCCCGTCTCCCTCGCTTCGGGGCTCTCGCTGCGGCGCGCCGTTTCCATACCGCGCGCCCGAGACCCGAGAGGACTTCCTCTCGAGTTTCGGTTATATATATCCTGACGCGCGCGCGCGTGCAAGCGATTTGTGCCCAACTTTTTGCGCGGGGCGGCGGCGGGAATTTTTGCCAAGTTTCGGTATTGCACGGACGGCGAGGTTGAGCGATAAGGATGTCGGGCTCGATTTCCAGGCTGAGATATGTGCGCGCGTGTACACGGGGGAGGGTGACTTTTTGGAAGAGGGTCGGGTGAATTTGAATATTGAATGCAATTCTACTGATGCACGCCGGAAAGAAAGGATGCTTTCTTGGTATTAGGACAATTTTTACATACTGTATATTTTGAAAGTTATTTATATAATTTTTTAAATCCATTTGTTAGTTAAGTAATTTTTAGTTTTAATTTTTTTAAATAACTGAAATGTAAAAATATCTTATTTCATTATTTAAAAAAGACATTTCTATCATATTAGAAATGTGTTTAAAATAATATGAAAACTTACTAAATACTATTTCATTAATTTATTTTTTTTTATTTGAAAATTTAATATTGAAAAGAATCATGCTCAATTTATGAGGAATGTGAGCTTCAATAATTTCAACATTGGTCACCATTTCTTTGCTTTTATTAATCACACGGGAAGATATAATTGATATAATATACTGAATCAGTGTCGGTTAGTCAACAAAGTAAATACATAGAGAATGTGAAGCTATTTACCAAATGACACTAGCCGATAGAGTACTTACTACCCGGTAGTGCAATGACACTAAGTCACTCAATGATCCTTAAAGTCAAAATTAAATGACATTCGTCATAACCCACGCCGCCGCTCCACCCAGCCGTATCCAATTAAAAAAAAACCGCACCAACTCTTAATCTAGTGGAAGAAAAGAAGCAAGATCTACATCTCCGCGGTAATCTCCATCTCCATTCGCCTCCCATTGTCCATTCAGCCTCGTCGCGTAACTCGGCATTCATCCCTTGGAAATGAAGCCACTCCCTTCCACACCTGCGCTTAAAAAAAAAAATGCGACTTCGAAAACGCACTCCTCTCCGATGGCCGGGCTCATTCACCGGAGCGTCTCGCCGCTGGGAAAAGAGACGGCATTGTTTCCGACGCGTGCGCGCCGGCTTTTGTCACCGGCTCCTCCCGCGTTTCCGCTTTTTTTCCCGCGCGATGCGCCGTCGCCGATAAGTAGCGCGGCTGCACCGGAGCCTTCGAATTTCCCGGCCGCGAGCGAGTCCGCCGGCTTGTTGTATTAACGGTGCGTATACTCGGACTCCCGCGTGGCCTCGGTGTGCTTTTTCTAAGATTAACGCACCGAGTCGATGAGAATATGCAAATCGCAGGATCAAGATTTCCTTCGGTGTAATTGTTTACTTAATAGACTTAGGAAAAAAGTGCAATTGCAGTTTTCAAGAATATTTATGTTAATATTTCCGATTATTTAAATCGTTATTTTTGTACTTAAAAAGTACATCTATCTTCGGTAATATTGTCGTAAAAAAATTGCATACAAATCTTGCTCGAAGAAGTGTCATTAAAGCAACAAAAAGGATACTTTGTAAAAAAAAGTAGAAAAGCACTTGTTCCGCCGCAGATTAGAACTCCATTTTTAAATTAAAGTTGACTCGTTTACGCTGAGATCTTACTCGCGAGCGGAGTAGAAATTACAGCTCGCTCGAAAAAGCCCGGTACACTCCGGAATATTAAGATGCGTACTTGAGCGTGTACCGAGCCGACGTAATTAGGATGAGTTATTAATCATCCCGCGCCGGATAAACGTAGTAATTTTCCCGGAGAAATTTGCCAAGGCATGTACTTTACGCGACTCCGTAAAAGGCGCGCCGCAACAATGGAGCGGTTTTCCTCGGGTGCGCGCGAAATTTTCGCATACCCTCGTTTTTTATCGCGGAGCTCGCTTTCCGTTCCGACTGCCGAAATCGTACGGCGAGTGCTCGAGCGAGTAGTCATTCGCGGCGACGGCATGTGTATTTTGAGGAGGATTTAATAATGGAATTTCACGTGTGCCGAAGGAGCATTTTTTAAACGCGATAACAAAAGCGTTTCGAGCGCTATACAGCCATAAACTTTTTTTTAACAGCGAGCACGAACTTTCTCTCCGCGGGTATTGTATGCACAAGTTTCGACGTATGCGGTGCATTCAAAGTCCCCGGCGTATACCGTTAACCAACATTAAATTTCAATCAGAGCGGCAGTATTCATAAATTGAATTAAGTTTGATACCCGCGGCTGGCGTTATACCAGCATGGGTTCACTCATTATCTCGGAGCTTAATCGACGGTTGACATGCTTACGTAATGACGCTTTTTAAATGCACACATGACTAAGTCGTCAGTGCATTCCCCCTGTATTATAGATTCCATGAATACTTAACAAGCGTAAAAAGAAATCATATTTAATAAAAATGTTCAGGTGTTTAAACTGTTTATCCAGTGTAAAAATATTTTGTTCAGATGCTTCTGCACTTTTGTACATTAATATGTTTTGACCCACATTTAAACGCATCTCTTAATAAATGCACCGGCTTAAAAATTCAAACGCACTTGCGCAATTGCATCAATCTACCGATTACATTTAACAAAAAAAAAATGAATAAATAAATCTCTCTTACACCCGAGCGAGTATAAATAATTTAAAATACACGAACACGTGCTCTAAAAATAAACCGCTTTCAAAGTTAAAAAAAAAAGCAAGAAAAGAAAGATTTCCATCCGAGCGAACCGGTCGCGGTCACAATGCGCGGTGAGCGGCTGGACTCGCGCGCAGCATCGCCGGCGCGACCCGGCGTTGAAATCCCTCTTCCCTCGCTCCACGCACATCCTCCGCTCCTGCGGTGCTCCCGCACACCTACAGGTATACGCGTGCACTCGCGTACCTACACACGCGCGCGCGCGCCTCCGGAGGCGCGCTGCATACTCCCGCGGCGCGGGGTGGAGGAGAGAAGGTACGCGCTCTGGAATCCCACAGCTGATTCGCCCGGGGACTGCGCTTTTTCAAGGCTAAGCAAGCGCGAAAGACCGGGCACCGATTATCTCGCGCGCGCTCGCTCGCTCTCCCCCGTTTTCACGGCGAGACTCCGCGTCTTTTGCATCGGCGCCGCGGCTGCTGGCCTTTTTACGCGCCGGGAAAGCAGCCGCGCGGTTGCACGTGCGATGGAATTTATTTTTTCTTTCGCCGCGCGTTCGAGCTCCACTCGCGATTTTATTGATGAAGGGAATATTGGATTTTGAGCGATCGCTATCTGCGGGTTTATTTATATTCATTCATCGGGACCGCCGGTGGATTGAATTAGCGATTTTTTTATGTAAAGAGGCGAATTTAAATATTCATGTGGACAACGAAAAAAAGTCTTTAAACGAGTTGCTTTTAGTCGCTTTATTGATGATCGCCATCAATATTTAATAAATTCAACGCTTGGAATAGATAAGATCTGCAGATTTTTCCTTTTCTTTTCATTTTATTTCCTTCCTCTTCCATTTTCGCACTTTCCGAATTTAAAGTAATGAAAAGGCCGTACTTTCGCAGGACAACGAAAACATTATTGCAAAAAAAAGGGCTTCCTTCCGTTCGATTCGCTGGGAAAAAAGGAGTGATTTGCATAAATCCAAGTCGCAAAAGAGGGGCGCGGTTGAAAGAAAAGTAAGCGTCCCGCGTGCATATACGTATATATACGCATTCGAGAGATAGGAATCGTGCTGCATGCGGCGCTGGCGGACGTTCCCTATCGATCCCGCGCGATCGACGATATCATCTCTCGGCTGCGTGGCGGCGCGCCGCCGCGGGGACATTTGCATTCGTCAATATCCAATTCTTAGCCGGCAATCGAACCACCTGTTACGCGAACGTATTTTTCTACGAACGCGGAGATGCGCTAAGATCTTTTCACGTCCCGGGAGCTATACGCTGCACTCCCGCCCTCGTCATTTATCACTGACATAGGCGTTTAGTTTTTCCGAGAAAATTTGTTTTCCTTCTATATTTTTCGATATAAAAAAGTACGTTTGATTCTTTGAAAGGTAAATAGGGAATATAAGAAAAAAATGTAAAATTATTGATTTGTAATAAAATTGTATTGTTCGATTGTCATGAAAATTTCATTTCAGAACCGTTTTAATTGATTGGAATGGACAGAATATCTCTAAAATGTTTCGCTTGTTTAAAAAAAAAAATTCCATTTTTATAAGGCAAATATGTTTGAAATTTAAAAAATTTCATTCATAAAACGATTCGAATTTGTTTCATATTCATCTGTGATAAATCAAATAAAAAGAAATGCAAACGAAAGAATCGATCGCTCCGTAAAATTTCATAGAGATCCATCGACGCCGCACCCACACAATCGAGCCATAACAATTGCACTATAAACCCCGCACAAGGCCGCCCCCTCCATAACCGCGTATACACGCGCATCTCGCGTCCGATCAAAGAGGCGTTTTTTTTTCTCTCCGACCTTCGCCCCGGCGATACCTGGAAACCCGGCATTTAAAAAAAAAAAAAAGAGCGACTTTTAAAGGCCCGCGTGTGCGGCAGGTGACGCGCTGGAAGGTCGAGACGTCAGCGCGTCGGGTGATAATCCTTACGGGCTTTTCCCCATTCAAGTCGCGGGTTTTTCGTGTAAATAGCCGAGGGGAGCGAGCCTCGGCCGGGTTCTCACACCTCGCGCGCGCAGATGCAACCTGACGCAGCGGACGCTCGTGTAAACGTATATATACACAGATACGCCTGCGCGGCGCTCTTCCGTGTCCTCGGGCAGAGTTGCGGAATTCTTTTTTTTTTCCTGGGAGGAGTGGTTTTTCGATGAATGATTGATCTGTTGTTTTCTTTTGGATTGAATAGTTAATGCGGAATAAATAAGGATTATTCGTCGGATGCTGAAAATTCGTGAATTTTTTTTTTAGCCTCGCGTAAAATAATATTCGTTTGCGTTATTAATTTTTAACGGTTTTTGTTATATATACACTAATAAAGATTTATTATTCAATCTATTCATTGGAGCGGTGAGGAGCGCGTATAAACTGCTGGATAATTGAATGTAATGAATAAGTTCAGCTAGTTATATTAAGCAGCAATTTTTTTCTTTTTAATGCGAAAATTTACCGTTAGTGGTCTTCAACCAGCAGATAATGTATAAAGCATTTTTTTTTACAAGAAACAAGATTTTAGAAAAAAAAACTTTATTATACAAACACCTCCAAGCGTCTTTTTCTTCCAACGAAGTAAGTCCCGTCCCCGAGCAGCGTATAATTTTTGCCAAATTAAAATAACTAATCATTAAATCCTCCTCGCGGTAACTGTACCTCGAGAAAAAAATGCATAATACTTAAAAAGAAAAACCGTAAAAACTGCACAATCTCGCAATGTCAATGTCGGAGTAGGAGACAGTAAAACCCCGGCGCGTGCGCGAGCGTAGAAAAACGCCGCCGCGCGTCTCGTAATAAATGCATAAAGCCGCGGAGCCTAGAAAGAGAGAGAGAGAGAAAGAAGGAAAAAAAAAACATTTATTCGAGACGACGTGCGCTTCCGGGTGTGCGCTACGCGGCGAGGCGTTCGAGGCGTCAATTACGGCTGAGGCGCGAGCGAGTAATGATTGGAGTAGGCGCTCGCGAGGCTCCCGCCGCATGACGGTGAATTATTACACGAGCGAATTATTTTTAACTCTATCTCGCGCTTTTTCTCCCCTGCCCCCTTCCCCGCGTCGCAATCTTATCGGGTGGCCCTCGTAGCGCTACGATTTCGCTTACCGAGGCGGCGGCTCTCCTTCCATCTCCCGTACTACTCGATCCTTCCTTTTTTTACGTTCGTCTGCAGTCAAGATTCGCGCGCTATTGCGCTTAATTAGTGTCGTCTCGGATTTTTTTAGGCGGACGGCTTTCCTGCGCGCGCGGCTCTTAATTGTACGGGGGAAGTCGCTTTTTTTTCGAAATAATTACGGGCGGGCTTCTTTTTGTCGTGTTCTACGCCCGCGAGTGCGGAGCGGTGGAATTTTAAAAAATGAATTGAAAATAGAAGATGTATAATGATGGTGGGATCGCGTGCGAGAGATCGGGGTAATGTAAGCGTGAATAGAGGAATTGAAAGCGCAAGAATGAATTGCGTTGCTTAATTAAAAATTAACGGTCGAGTCGAAATGAAGTGCACGTGCTACAATTTGTGGTCGTCGATATGCGCGCGTAGCTTTAAAAACGGTAGTCGGTTAGGGTCTCTTTATAAAACATGGATATTGATGAAGTTCTGATTAAGAAAAAACATCGCGATTCATTGTTAATAAAATATATAATTAAAACGTGATTTTACACACTGGTACAGTAATTAAGTTATGTTAGATAACAAATGAATGAAATGTATAATAAATTTTTGGTACATTAATATCGAATATACAAATATTTAAGATACCAGTTGTTAATTTCATAAATAATATTTTAAGTGGTTTAAATTTGCAAATTAAATAATTTTATTTAAATTAGAACTAATAACATTTTCGACAATATTCGTAGTTTATTCACACAGCCAATGTCTTCCAAATATTTTTAACTACATAGAGCTAAAAAAATTTAATACACTTTAAATAAAGAAATACACGGAATTAGACAATGCCCCCATCGTTAAATTAGCCGTTAAGCAGTGGCAGTCCCCAGACAATCAGGTCCGATCAAAGGTTCCACAAAAAATCTGAGGCATACAAAGGGAGTCTAACGGGAAGAGAGCCGGTGGAAAATTGGCGGTGCCACTACAGAGGGCATCGGGAAAAACCGGTAGAGCGCATCAATGTGCCAGATCTTCCCATGGGGGCGAATAGGTGAAATCGGATTCTGCGCAAAATCTCGGGCCCTTCCCGGTATTTCGGTGGGGCCCCGAGGTCCTTGGCATTCTTTTCCGGTCCCCAATTCTGGAGGGTCCATGCTCCGCCTGAGACGATGGGCTCGCTTTTCCGCGTGAGAAAAAGACGGCCGCGCCCGCTTGCGGAGCTCGTACCGATTTGCGCGTTTTCACTTTCGCCCTGTAGCCTCGCGAGATTCGTTTAGTTATTTTGCGCGTGTATGGGACGCGGCCAAATAGGAATAGACGAAAGTGAGAGTCTTTCTCTGTTTTGGCTGGTAATAATATTTTAGCGCGTTTGGAGAAATCGGCGGTATTTTTTTATTAACGGAGAAGTGTTTATTTGTTTGTTGATGAAAGGATACTATACGCTAATAGGAAGAAAGTTAGTGGATGCGAAAAAGTGTGTGATTAACCGTTAACGAAAGTAGATTTACAAACGCCATTTAACATTTTTAAACATCCTATTGATAATAGCCTCAACTACATTGTTGTAGATAAAATATGATATAGAAATGATTAGCGTTATTTTTAAAGATAATTTTTCAAAAACACAATAAATATTTTAAAACGAAAATTTAAAAATGAAAAGCACCTGCTTTGTATTTCTACACAATCGCTGTTCCAGTTTTATATCAAGGCATCCAACATAAACACGTGGTTCCTTAAATTTCAAGAAATGCGTCATCCGACGCCCCGCAGTGTTGTTTACTCAGCATTTAAGTGTAAAAACGATTCATTAATTGTTCGAGTAACATTTTAGCTCCGCGCACAGTATGCAAACTTATGTAACATTTCTTTCGTTAAGCAAAATTGCTTCTTAAACACTTTGTTAGAAAAAAGGATACTCATTTTCCTAGCTTGGAAATGCAGTCAGTAAACGTGAAAATCGAACGAAAAAAATATGTTGTGAAATTACTCAACGATTTGAACAGTTGAGCGGAACATTCCGTTATATAATCCGTAATTGTAGTCATCTGGCACGAAACTATATGGCGTAAATTACACTTTTGTGATATCACTGATAAAAGGCAATCGAATTCAATGCTCCGCGTTGAGGGGACAAAAAATGACAGGAATTTAACATGACTCCGGCAGTGTAATATACCGTATCCCACCTGCTGGATACTTTCATGGAACACTGCTATCGCGAGTTTCTTCGTTTTTCAGCAGGTATCATCAATTTCATTCTCAGGCGTTAATTTGCATTTACTTCTACCGCACTGCTCGTTCATAATTTAGATTAGGATTCGATTCAGTGACGAGCCTCACGCGCATTTCTTTTTTTCGGTTTCAAATCCGACGTACCTTACATACTGTTTCGTGAAAACACTTATATCTCGTTTGAGAAATTCATCAAACTTTCCTTATCGACTAGTGAAACGAGCGGTCAGTACCCCCGGCGTACACCACCTGCGCGGCGATCGGCGAGGTCAAAAACCCGCGTGACCTATTCTACATTATCGCGTCCAAACAAACCACTATCTGTCGAAAAGGCAACAAAGTATCGACGGTGTAAAAATCTCGTGCACTTGTTTGCCCGCTCGGACTTGCTCCCCCTCGATAAACGCCGGCTGGCCCGCGCGTATCTCCTCCGGTGACACGCTCGCCAAACAAACGCACACACGAAAGAGAAATAACGAACGATAGGAAAGAGAGAGAGAAAAGAGTGTGGACGGGGGTCACCTGCAAAGAAGACACCGGCTGCGGATGAGCTGGAGGTAGTCGCGGCAGAGCTCGCGGCAGCGGCCGGCGCACTCCTGGCACGTCGGCGCTAGCCGCTCGCTTATCAGCGAGACCATGGCGGCGCGTTTTAATGCGGTCGGGCCCGCGGCGGATGGACCGGAAGGCCTCGTCGGCGGAAGCCCGCGGAGGACTACTACCACTGCTGCCTCGCGCGAGGCGGCGGAATGCGCGCGAGCGCTTATCGCACCTGGCCCGCGCGCACCTGATATCAAGCCCGCGCCGCCGCCAGCGTCTTATCTGCGAAGACGACGACGCCCCTCTCGGCTGCGCGCGACGAGGTCGCACAGCGCGTAAGCGCTCGCGGTGCGCGCGGTGAGGCTGCGAGATGAGTTTTGCGAAAAATTTCCGCGGAAATTGAAATGCCGATTCTGGCGGGCGGCGTTTCACTTTGCCGGGGGCGAAATCGAACGTGACTTTGATATTCCTTTCTGATAGCAATTTTTATTTCATTTGATGATAATGACTCAGGTGTTATTTTCAAAGTAGCGCAGTGAACAATTTTAATGGGTTAGTAAAATATTAAATACTTATTTTGTTGCTTTAACGATTTAACGAAGTTTTGAAAATTGCATTCTCGGTTTCTCAAAATTTCCACGAAATTGAAGTGATCGCCTTGAGAATAAAAAAAATAAATCGGACAGGTGACAGTTGATTAATCGCGCTGTGAGGCACGATTCATAAAAAGCATTATCTTTGCGTCACTGAATGTAGATAAATATTTTATCCTACATTCTTTCCCACTTACAAACAATTGCAAATGATTACAAAATCACATACGATAATCGTGCACTTTTAGAGAAATTGAGCTAAATTTATCATTTTAAAAAGGAAGATGACAATGTCAATTGGACCCACGAAATATTGAACATTTTTTTAACGAACAATGAACGTATTGTGCAGAAAATCCTAAAAGTTCAGGAGCGATCGTTTAATTTTTCCTTTAGATAAAAATTACTACATGCAAATAAGAAATTAGTGGTCTTAACCAAATTTTTAAATTTTAGTTTTTTAGACTTTTCTTTAGGAGATTTTTAAATTGCTTTGAACCAACCTTTAGCATAAAAATTAAACGATCGTTCTTTTTTCAGTGGTACTGTACGCCACATGTACCGCCAGTGTATCATCATCACTTCCATACATCTAACACCCTAAGTGTTACTCCAATTTTTTAAGCTGCCGATTCAAGAAAAAACTGAGCCTCTCCATTAGTCGTTTGGCTCAGCTCTTAATCGCATCGAGACCCTTTTCCCCACTAGCTGCACCTGTCTCATATTCAAAAAGCATCAACGATCCGATCGGACAATCCTCGCCACCAAATCCCCGGCACAAGTGACCCAGTGTAACCAGACTCGCGAGGCAAACACGTCGTTCCCCGGACAACGAGCTAACTCGTCGGGTCCCCTCGAAAAGAACGCGAAGCGTGAACATCGCGGCGAGTGCGCGCCCACCTGGCGTCTTATCGGCCGTCAATGGGCCGCACGCGTCGTAAGTTTCGCCGGGGCGCGCGCCTGACTCATCGACGCCGCGGCGGCAATTTTCGAGCGATCGATCGCCGAGAGGCTGTTTAATCACGCCGCGCGAGAGAGCGCAGGTGAGCCCCGGCCGATGACTAATTAAGTCGGGCTCCGCTCCGAGGGGTTCGCGTGTTTATTGGCGCCGCGCGCTTTGATCGGGTGCACGCCCGCCCGGCTCCCGATTGTTTCTGCGAGCGGCCCTGTTTGATTGACTGCCTGTGCGCCGGCTTAGAGGAAAGTTTTGATCAATTCGCCAGACTATTTGCATGCTTCGTTAAAAAAGAAGAAAAAAAAGCTATTGTTGGAATTTATTTTAAGTTTATTTTACTAAATAAATTTCATCTCCTTGCGTTGATAAGAAGAGACGCTAAAGTTTCTCCGAGTTTTCTCTTACCAGTACAGCACAAGATTTAGTAACAATACGTCGCTACTGGACTCACCTGCAACAGAAAGAACAAAAAAACTGATTAGCACACTCGCGGCTTACCGTAAATCATAAAATTTGTGTAACGACGGCGGCGCCGATTTCCATTTCCCTCCAAACGCGAGTACCCCAAGCTCAGGGCAAACAACAGACCCACACCTAATAAGCGGACGCTCGGCCGTGGAACGGCACTCGGAAACGTACGCGCCGTTTACGATGCCCATAAATAAGCCCGAGCCCCCGAACGTGAAAAAATCAGCGCCGAAAGCACCCGTAACTTTCGCTTTGGTAAGCGCAGGGTCCGCGGTGGAAGCGGAAGCGAGGATCCCCGGCGAATCCGGCCCGATAATACGGCGCGCGGAAGGAAGAGAGTAATAAGGGGAGGGAAGCGGGGAGCCCGCGCCGAGTGTCGGGGGCGAAGGAACACCTGACCGACTTGCCGCGGTCCTCCTCCCAAGACGGACGGGGCAACCTGCCCTCTGGGGAATCGAGGCGGACGTGCGCTTGAATTTTAACTAGGCGTGCGCTGCGTCTGTTAAACGGCGAAGTCGGTTTGGGCTCTGTGCCATTGCCGGCGGGCGGAGTTAATCGATTGTAATTTTTCCTCGAAATTAGTAAATAAAGGTACTTAATTTATTTAATATTTATCGCGGATGTTTGCTTTAAAAATAAAGTGTAATTTGAAATAATATTTAAAGAGTCAGCTGTGCGAGTGCAATTTAAATTTTCGATGAATTATTCAAATTTCTTCATGCTAATTCGGAATGATAAAAGGATTCTTCAAACGCGATAAACGCAATGCATACACCGTTTAAAATGTAATAAAAAGAAAACGTAAAAAGAAATAATAAACGTTAAGTATGAACTTTAGTAGCAATTAATTATCAGCAAAATTGACGATGACTCACTCTCGGATAAAAATCTCGTCTCGTCAAACCCACTCCTCCCTTTGAAAATTCCGAAAAGACGAGAGAAAAAAGCAGTAGGCAGAAAGCGTCGTAAACAACGTGGAAAGTTTTCCTGCCCTCCCGAAGCATCTCAAATATTCGTCGGTCCGTCTCGAGTCGGGGTCCCTTCCTTTCGGGCCCGCGGCGAGCAAACGAGCGGCTCGCTCCCCCCACGACGGCAGGAAGCGCAGGTGGCTCGTCCCGCGGGAGAGGGGCAAGTGCAGCGCCGAGGCCAACCTGCGCCGTCACGCGCGTCAGGTTAGGGGCTTTTCCGCCCCGCAGGTTCACCTCGGATCTCTCGAAAATTTTTCGTTCCCTATAGCTCGCTTTGCGGCGCGCGCGGAAGTCGCGCTGGCATTGGATAACGAGACGGGGAAAAATTGATCGATCGTGATTTTCGATTCTTTTGTCGAGACGGGCTCGGGCTGTTTACGGGGATTAACAGGTGTCATCCTTTTTTATTTGGTACTAATTCTTGCTGGAATTTTTCGACTGAATAAAATGTATAAGAAAGTTATTTTTAAGCAACCATGCATCGATTTACATTGTCCATATTAATGCTATCGTGAGTGGTCACTTAATATTGTTTAAAAATGCAGAATTATTCGTTTATTTTACTTTGCATAATTTCAAAAATAAAGTAAAAAATAATGAAGTCTTGTAAAGTAAAGTTTTTCTAACCAATCTTTACCTTAATGCATCAAAGAAAATATATAGCAAACTATTTGACAATCCTCCAATTTTCTACTTTCGATGAAATGATTTTTCGAATATTTTTCACTTATTTAATGGCTAAGATTTAAACTAGGCGAAAGTTACCAAAAAAATTGGTCCATCGACGGAAGAAAAGTAGACGATTTCCAGCAAAGAAATATTTACATTTTTAATATTTTAAAGTACTTCGAAATATCGGCAAAAAACATATTAACTAATAGCACCCCAATAAAATAAAACCGACGGAAATAAAAGAAATCGCCAAGGATGAAAGAGCAGAGCGCGCGGGGTCCGCAGGCAAAAAGCGAGCGATCGAGGGTCTAGGTATCCCTCCTTAAATAAATACGTCAACGTCGTTAGGTGGCCGCGTCCGATTGTTTTCCCTGGCGGCGAGGAGGCGAGACTCGCGCCAGCGGCGAGCGAAAAAAAGCCCCGCGAGAGGAGCAGTCCGGGGCGCGCGAAAGCTCCGAGAGTCGCGGAGCTGCACGTGGGGCAAAAAATTAATGACCGAGTCGCCGGGGTGGGGGGAGAAAGTATTTTTGCTTATTAGCCAGGTCGAACTTTTTGCGCCCATTGAAAAGTCTCGTTCTTCTCGGTTATCTCTTTTTTCTCCCCCCTCCCTCTCTTTCAGTTTCTTCTCGGTCCCGGAGCGATCGCCGATTTTGTAATTTATTGGAATTATACAAATGATTCCCCGGCGCTTTTTGCGCAGGTATCGTGACGAGGAATGCGAGAGGCAATGTTTTTACGTTTATTATGCGAATTATTCAGTGGTCTCGGGTTTTATTTTTGACTTGCCGATGGGGGAGTTTAGTTTTCTCCGGCTACATAATTATAATCGTTCGAGTTTGATTTTCATTCGATTTACATTTATGTATTCCCTAGTACCTTCTGCTCCGATTTAAATTCGGCACTAAAAAATGTAAAAATTTATTCCGTTTAATTGCGCACTATTAAAAATTGCAGCAAGAATAGCCCAACGACTCCGTAATGAATAAAAAAGAAAGTTTCTTTTTTTACACGCCTTTTACGTTCGTCGTACCACAAAGGTAGTCTGCAAAAAGTACATTTAAAAAAAATCGCACGAGTATTTTAAAATAGCGGCGCACAAATGACGCGAGTGTGTGCGAGCCGGTAACAATTTCTAGGAGAGCGGCCGGCTCGAAAAAATTCTCCGACTTTAAATGTGTAATTACAAAAGAAGACCCGAGCCGAGAGGCGGCTCAATTTTCCCCTGGCAGCGCAGCGGGATGAAAAACTCGACGAAAAATTTCCGAGTCCGCGTGTGCGCGCGCGCGCGCGCTCGAGCTCACGGAGAAGAATGAGAAAACGAGCGGAGAAAGAGAGAGGGAAAGAAAGAGAGAGAGAGGGGGGGGGAGGAGATACTCTCCGAGCGAACGCTCCACGGAGAAACACGTATAGAGATCGAGAGGAGGAAGAGACGGAGACCGAGCGAGTCTAGCCTCGACGGCTCTCTCCTCGAAGGTGTATCGGCCAGGGGTTCTCATGCGCAGGTAGCGAGCGGCCCGTTGAAAAAAATGCCGCTCCGCAACTGCGTACGAAAATTTAGAACATTAAAGGTAATTTTTGTTTTGGAGCAGGTGGTGAGAATTCTGCAGGCTCCAGGTGGTGGGTAATTAACGACTTTTGGGTAAGGCTAGTAAAATTTGGTTTCTAAAGTACATTTTTTCAAAGCATTATTTTAAATAAGAAATTTACGACTTTTTACTCTCTTTTCGAAGACATAGTCTTATTTCAAAATACTTTAAAAAGGGGAACATTTAAAAATCAAGAACAATTTTATAGAAATTTCTGTAAAAAAGTTTATTATTGATAAATTAATAAAAGGAAATCTAAAATTAATTTTGAGGAAGCTAAATAGCAATCTATTTCTCTGTGCATATTATTATCTCGACTTGACATTCATTCTGCAGAGACGTTACTAAAGCCCCGGTTCAATATTTGCTTTAAAAGCCAACGCAATACCCAGATAAAATAAAACGCAACAGCGCACAATGTCAACTGTTTTCGTACGCACTGCACTGCGAAATCTCTCACTGCGGGTCTCCCTTTCATAAAATAAACAAATTGTTGATTAAACAATCAAGGAAGCAATTCACGCGGGGCGAAGAATCCTTCCTGAATGAAACATTCCGAGAAAGTTTCATCAATTGCACCGTCCGCGCCGCAGAGGCGACCGCGCGCGCAACCCTTCCATCCCGGCCTCGCGAGAGGGAACAATGCCCAAGCTTTCGGACGCTGGGCGCCTCAAACTCGGTGGAAAATTCCGACGAGCACAGCAGGTATGTGCGAGGCGTGCGCGCTGCTCCTCTCTCTCTCTCTCTCTCTTTCTCTACCTCGTCCTCGGCAGCGGTTCTCAAGGCGACGCGCAGGTAACAACCGCGAGAACGGTTACGCTGCAAATTCAAATCGCGCAGCTCTCGGTGAGCCGGGAGAGTCCCTCGCCGGAGGCTAATGACGAGGCTGCTGCACATTATGATGTACGACGCGGCGCTTTTCTATGCCCCGCCGGCGGCTCCGTGAGCTGCATCCGCCGCATGCGATCGGGGTGTATATATATCGCCGGTCGAAGGTGCGCTCGATTAGGACGCGTTGACGAGGTGCGTGGGATCGGACGGTGGGGAGGCTCTCCTCGAGCAAATCGCCTCGGATAAGTGCATTCGTTCGGCCAGTGAGGCATGCATCGTTTTATCTTCGATTTCTTCGCATCCTTGTGAAAATTGTTACAAGTTCAATCATCTTTTTTTAATTTTTCGGTGAATCGATATAATGATCGGTTAGATACAAAATTGATTACTGCAATTAAAAATGCGGTTTGAAGCAAAAGCTGACAATAATAATTGCATTGCCATTGCATTGCTTCAATTTAATTAAAATGTACACTTGAAGTGTTTTAAATTTTAATTTAAAAATTGTTTTAAATGAATTTTACAATAATTGCGTTAAAACATTTTTAAAAGTAGTTTAAAACTAATTGTCTCGCAAGATCTCAGAAATTAAACGTCACAATTTATTATTGTCAAATTTTTATTCTAAGACTTATTCGAATCTTTTGTCGCGTTCATGTAAAATGTATGACGCGTCATCTCGTCGATAGAAGCGCGACCAGAATATCAAACCGGCAATTGTCTCGTATTTGATTTCCCTCTACCTAAGGTCAGCCTCTTATCAACTCCGACTAAAAATAGATAAATTCCTGGCGGAAAATCGGCGCATCCATCATCATTTACATCGCCGCGCGAGGTCGTCAACTTCCCCTCCTTATAAGAAACCCGCGCCAACCTTAATGGCCCATCCTCGTCGGCGATCGGAGATCGATCGCCGGCCAATTGCAGCCTCGGACGCGCGAAAAATATTCGTTTATGGGAATCGCTGCACAATGGCACCGTCCCGAGACAAATCGACCAGCGCGCATACCGGCAACGGCGTTTCCGCTCGAGCAATCGCTGTCTGCTCGGATTTTCTCTCTCTCTCTTTTTCTCCTCGTACACACATCCTTCGCCTCGTTTTTTTTACGATTTTTAGCTTTCTCCGTTTTTCAAGCTGCAAAATTATCACTCATCGAGTTTTTTTAAAGGAATTAAGACAATTGCGTTAGCGCTTGAACTTATATATATACGGACTTTTTAATTCTTTTTATTTTATTAAAAGTGAGTCGAATGTTTTATCCGTGCTGGTCGATTTTTTCCTTTCGACGCGCCGAACGTGAAAAAATGAACCACATCGAAATCCTAGAGCGAACGCACTGCAAAAAGCCGCAAACGATCCCTTCCGCGAAGAAAGCGCGCGATATTCTGTCACGCGCGGACTCGCGCCCCTTGCAAAAATTCGAGAATGAAATACTTAAGCGGGGAGAGAAATAAAGAGCGAAGAAACGGAGGCCACCGGCGTCCCGGCACACTCACTCCTTTTTCTGTATATATGCCTCAGAAATTTTTACTTTCCCTCCGACTTCTTTTTCGGCGGGCGTCCCTCCCCTCCCACCGCGCTCCCTTTGTCGTCGGCCCGGTGACGTCGTAAAGAATCGTGTCAGACGTAACCTTGACAATGGGCCGTATACCGAGCGGCGCGACGGTTCTCATCGGGCGACGTTTCAACCTTATGCTCACGTCGCCGGCCGGCGGCGCACCTCCTGCAGAGCCGAGGTCTCCGCGGTGCTTGCTCCGCCGAACGCCGAGTTCATGCGATAAGAAGAAGTTTCAAGTTAATGAGGTGCAATTTTCGGCTTCTTGCTTTTAAAAGTAGCAGAGATGAATGTGAAAAATTAATCATGAATCAAAATCTATGGTTTGTGACGTAGAAGGACTTTTGCCAAAACTACTTCCTAAGTCTGATCTGTATGTCCTATAGGTCTGAGAATGACGTCGTCCAAAAATTGTAGGCAAAAAAACTTTAATTTTCTTTAGTTTTTTTTTAATTTGGTGCATGCGATTCTTTGGTCGACATTGCCTTTTCGAGACGCGTTCGAAAAGAATTAGTCACTGCTGGGTGTACATGTCGAACAATAATATTCAAATAATTATTTGACAAATTTTACGTGTTTCATGTGATAAATAAACTATTAAATGTTAAATACATGCACATTCACGTTTATAAATTCTCATTAAAAAAATGTTGTACTATATTAGTGCTTTCAGTGTTCCAAGAAAAGCTATACGAGGAGAGATCCCTAGTGCTTCTTTCCTGCAAAGTAAGGATAACTAATAGATTAATTTAGTACTCTAGCTGTTTTGTTTATGAGAAAAAAAAGTTTATCTACACGTCACGTTGACGCACACAAGATATGTTAATTCAACTACCATTACCGCTTTATACGTAACAAAATATTTATCACTTTTGTTTTTGCAGCTGCAGTACCTTAGTTCATTTAATCTACATAATGAATTATTAATTGATGAATTTTACCTATAAAAAGGCCGGAAACAGTTTTCGCAGCATCAGTAAAAAACAAATCAGCAATATGAAGTACCTTATTGCCACTTGTTTTTTGGTGTCTTTAGCTACCCACAGTAGTGCCGGTAAGTAATAGAATATTAAAAATTATCATTTATTCTCAACGGAGATATCCTAACAGTGCAAGAAAGAAAAATTTTTAATTAATAAAGAAATATATTATTAGCGTGTTTTGAGGTCAGCCTTGGTATTAATTTTTAATTATTTTTCTTCAATCTAATGGAAAAATTTATTATTGTTATTATAGTGGGACCGTTGTCTGTGAGCGGAAACAAAGTATTAATCAATGGCAAACCTGGAGCTTTAAAAGGTAACAGTCTTTTTTGGAGTAACACTGGTTGGGGATGCGAGAGATTCTTCAACGCCGATATCGTCAATTGGCTAAAGAACGACTGGAAGGCGAATATAGTTCGCGCCGTTATGGGGATTGATAATTACGGTGGATACTTGAGCGATCCTAATACCAACAAAAATAGAGTGATAACAGTTGTCGATGCAGCGATCAAGGCTGATATGTACGTCATTATAGACTGGCACTCGCACAACGCACATCAGCAGCAATCCCAGGCTATTGCCTTCTTTCAAGAAATGGCAAGAAAGTACGGCGGATATAATAACGTTATTTACGAAATTTACAATGAGCCAATAAATGCCGACTGGTCGCAGCACATAAAACCCTACGCAATAGCTGTCATAAAAGCAATCCGTGCCATCGATCCGGACAACCTAATCGTTGTGGGTACACCAAACTGGAGTCAAGATGTTGATATTGCGGCAAATGATCCCATTACTGGCTTTAAAAACATTGCCTACACTCTTCATTTCTACGCCGGAAGCCACGGACAATTTTTAAGAGACAAAGCACTCGCAGCTATGCGAAAAAATATTCCTCTGTTTGTGACAGAATGGGGAACTACCAGTGCGGACAGCGTCGGACGTTTTGATAAAAATGAATCAAACAAATGGATTTCTTTTATGAAAAAGCATGGACTCAGCAACTGCAATTGGAGTGTCTGTGATAAGGCAGAAGGTCCGTCTTCTCTAAAACCAGGTACAAGCTTACGAGGAAATTGGCCGACAAGTGCTCTCACCACATCTGGGATCTACGTTCGCACTATACTCAGAGCTCTTTAAAATATTCATACGTGTAAAAATTGTTATTACATTTATAAGATTTTGAATTTGATATTAAATGAAATAAAGAAGTTTTTCTTGTTTAATTCACTTGATTATATTACAATCGGTATTTATTAACCCAATTATACTCTCAATATGTGGAAAAGTGAAAGGCCACTCGAAGCGAGTGACAGCTGAGCCAATCGAGCTTCGAGTGGCTCAGTTTTTTCTGAAAAAGAGTGATTTTTCACTCCAATAGAGTAATTTTTTGAATTTTGAATTTTCCACACTTCTACATTATGAGAGTAGAACAAATTAATTTAGAAATATGTAATTTAATTAAACTTTTAATTTTATTTACTGAAGTTTACGACAAAACATATGTTTAAATCAATGAACAAAATTAAACGTAAAACAATGCGGTCTATCCAAAGCATCATTTACAAGCAAAAGCTTTATCCCGAACAATGGAAAACTCTTGACACCAAAGAGCGAGTAGCTCAAACACGGTATAATTTACACTGCGGACTGTTCGCTGCAATCGAGCGATATTTGACTTCGGCTCACTCCGAGCCGTCGAAGCGCGCGCTCGCGGCGCAATGTCTTCCTACGAGAGCCCATTTAATTCGATTTACCGGCGCGGTGTGTCGAGCCGCACGGGAGGCGGAATTTCGCTCGGCTCATTTAAAAGGGCAAACACAGGGGGACAATTAGAGAACGGGGCTGGGCCCCTGTATGCACACACACGGGCGCGCGCGCGGAGCGTCGCTGGCCATTGTGCGCGCCGGCCTCTCGACTCGCGGAATCCCTCGGCCGAGGAATCATTCACGTAAGACCGCGAGTGCTCGGGGCCATTGTTCGTTGCGTCATCCGCGCGGTGGAAAGAAAAAAGCGAAAGAAGCGTCGAGCGCGTACCTACGCTGAAAAGCGATTAGGCGGAAGAGCGACGCACTTCGCGCGGGACTGTAAATCGCCGCGGGTATTTCCGCGTGCCTGGTATGCAGCGTTGGTTTTGTGCCCATTGTTGGCGATGGCGTGGGGAAATTTCACGTTCGACGGGGGATCGCGCCGATCGTGTTTGTTTATTGAGGTACTCGATTGATTTGAATCGATTTTTTTTTATGTCGACTGAATTTTTATTAGGTAAAAAATACGGAAAAAATATAATCGTGGTATGGTTTACTGTACTGCGGATATTTTTGCAGGAAATTTTATACAAACGACGGCGATATCTCGTAAAAATGCAACGACTGTAGTGATTTCCCAGAAAAACTATTAGTGTGATAAACCGTCTCACGTTTATCTCCCGTAATTTTTTCTCATTGAGAAATTCTTATTAAGTAATTAATCAATTAATAATATTTTGATTACTAATTTAATTTTACTAATTTTTATAATAACACGCTACCGTATATTTTAACCAGAGATTGGTCCACTTACTTTTTAATTAATGCCGCTCATTTAATTTTGATATTCAATACTTTTTATCGGATAATAATTTTGTCAGTCTTCGCGCGCAACAAGTTAATTAATTTTCCCACATCCTCGAACAAAGGAGAAAGGCGCCCAATAACTCATTTCACCTTTCATCCTTAACGATCCAATTGTCATCCATAATTAATACCCGATAACAATGCAAAGTGAGGGCAGGAATCCGTAAACTTTCCTCGCTCCCTTTTCCACGTCGATTTCCAGCGATCGACGCGTCTCCCCCGCTAATTCGATCGATCAGCGAGGCGTTGAGGAATCTCTTTTTCCCGCGCGCTCGATTTTCTTTTTCCTCGGTGCAGTACGCACGAGCGAAGTCGCCTCGCGGTGAAATGGCGCGGCGACTAATCGCGCGAAAGTCACCGCCCGGTGACCGTCGATCGACATCAGGTCGTCGCGCGACGGTTTTCGAATTTCCTTATGTAAACTCGCTGTGCTCGATTAGAAAAGTGGAAAATGGAGCGCCTCCGTTCGGTGCCGACCTGCGCGAGGCTTTCGCCACCAAAGTCGTTCGTCGGGCTGCATTTTTTTTAGATTTGAGGAACTTAGACGTAAAAACGTACTTGTTATTTGAGCGTTTAGATACGTGAAGTAACTGATTAATGATAAAAGTTTTTTTATTAAAAAAATATATTATGTTAATGAAGTAGTATAAAAATGATCTGTGAATCTTCTTAATGTATTTGTGCCATCATTTTATAAAAACAAACATTTATTTATAAGATAATTGTTTTCATTTAAATTTATTAATACGTAATCTCATGTGTTGGAGGTTTTCCCAAGCTGACGTATACCCTACAAAAAACTGGCCTTGAAAGAAAAAAAATCTGTAAGAACCTCATTATTACCTTACAATCATCACCCTTCACCAAAGCCTAAAGTGCACTTACATTCCCGTCGATCATTAGAAACAATACTAATTTTCATACGTACTCCGAGCGTGAATTTCAACTCCAATATATCACCTGACGAAACCAACAATCACTCCCCTAAATCCGAAAGTGTGATAAGCCCCTGAAAACTCCTTTCCCCCAAAAGAAAAAAATAGGCGAGCTATCAAAAGAGACAAAAAAGAGACACCTCTCGAACGCGCTCGACAGCCAACGAGTGCGACGGGGATAAAAAAAAAAAAGAAAAAACGAGAGCATCGGTCCCGTAACGAGCGAGCGAGGATCCGCCGGTGCTTGCATAATGAACAGGAGTGAAAAGACGCGCGTTTTCCTGGAAATTAGGCCGGACAATGAGAGAGCCGCGGGCGCGTCAATGTCTGTGTGCGCGCGCGCTTTTCGAATTCTCCCGGGCGTTCGATTATTGTGCGGCGCGCGGTTTTTTTTTCTTTACACGGTGTGCGGAACCGCGACGAGCCGGAAACGAGCGGCGGACAATCGAGCGAGGGACGCATCGGCCTCTCCGTCCGGCTGTTCAGCGAGGTTTTGTTTCTGCCGGGATAGGGTTAATGGTATTTTCCCGTTTTTTTAGCGGTTACGAGAGGAGGTTTTTTTTTTAACGACGCAGTGGATGGTGTCGTTTTAAGGGTCCTTTTCAGTTTTTTTAAAGCTTTAATTAAGTTTTTAAAGTAAAATTTATTCAGGTCAATGTTATTTTTATTTCGTATGTTATTTGTATTTCGTTTGTTTTTGTAATTGTTCAGTAATTTTAAGGTATAAGAATAAATGAATAATGTCTATTACACTGAGAGAAATTTCTTGTAAAATTCACTACTAAGCTTACTGTAAAAAATCGCGTCCAACCATCCAAAATCAAGATAAAAATTGTAATGATTTTCCTGTAAAAATTTACAGTGCCAATCCATTCCTCCGATTAAGTTTTTTACGGTAAGTATCGTCGTAAATTTTTCAAGAAAATTCTCTCAGGGAACTTAATTAAAACCCATGAATTCTGCAGCAATCGTAAAAGCATTTCATACTAATATGGATTAGCATGAAAATTTTTATTAATTAGTGGTAATTAATAAAAATTTTAATTCCACTTGCGCACCCTGGAGCACACTTGAAAAGTTGAATACCAATGGCTGTCGAGCGCACAGCCCCCGGTGCAAGTCGAGAAGGCGAGATATCGATTTCGAGCGCGCGCATCAACGGCGCGCGACGTTCCCGCGTCTCGGATGTCGTCGTAGCCGATCGTGAGAACCGCGTATTATGCATAGCTGATTCCGAGGGTGGGGACCGCTCCTCTGGCGAAAATCGAGGTGAAAGTCACGACGATTTCGAAATACGAGCGCTTATCTCTCCGACTCGTATAGTTTATACCCCCCTCCCTCCCCCCGCCCAGAGATTCCCGCGTATTAATGAGCAGGAGGGCGTCGAGCGGGCATAAATCAAATCGACGAGTAATGCGTGTACCGCGCGCCGGGCTGCGAATTCGGAATGCCGATAGAGAGAGGATAAATCGGCGAACCGCAGGAATTTTTTCCGCCGCCGGTGCGCGCCGGCGTGAGATTGAAAATGCACGCGCCTCTCGAAATCGTCGGATTGCCGCGGTACTTTCACGGATGGCTCCGAGGTGAAAAATTGCGCGATGCCTCCTTTTTCCAGCGTTGCTAAGAGCGCGCCAGGCGCATTATGGACATTTAGCTGGAGATACCGCGGTTCGATTTTGCGGATAAAATGTAATGATGATGGATTTGATTTTAAAGTTGCACGCTTATATTTTACGACGAGTTCAATGCAATTCACGATTCATCGTAAATTTCGCAACGAATTCTTTAAATTATTCAGTTTTTTAATATTATGATCTTATCTTGTAATAATATAAAATATATTTTATACTATGCCGGTGCAGGTAAGTAATATTATTCATAGTTTTATTGATTTTGGTCTTGTTTTAGTAAATCTAAAGCTGAATTAGAGAAAAACGAATATAAATTTATTAGAAACTGATCCATTAATCAATAAATAGTGAAGCTTTATTTTCATTACTTTTAGAAAAATATGACTAATATAGTCGTAGTTTTTCACTTTTAGATACAAGACTTGAGATCAAAAAGTACTTAACTCCACATTTTTCGCCACGACCAAAAAAAAAATGCAAACTGAAATATTCCGTATAATATAAATCAAAAATTCCCTTCGCGAAAGATCCCCGCGCGAGATTGAAAAAAAACTCTCCCTCCAGCGAAACGAGTGGCGGCCGAGGGAGCCCTGCGGGTGCGAAGTCGGTCCGCGGCGCTGAGTAAGCGAGACTTTCGTCGCGGTCCCCGTGCGAGTACCCGGAATCCGAGAAAAACGATAGCTCCCCCCGGTCCACGGGCCCGTGGACCGGCCGCCGCCGCCGCCTCAGTGTCAATGCACGGGCCCGCGGGTCCCGCCGCACCTGCGCCGCCGTCCAAAAGTCGAGCTCGCGCGCCGTGCCCTTGAATATAAACGAAACGAGCGGCTCGATTAACGCGCCTCGGCGGAGGGACTTTTACGGCGGGGGTTCCACGGCTTTTCTCGGATTTCGAGAGCCGAAGAGCACGGTGTGAAGTGATGAAGTCACGGTCCTTTGTTGTAACCAGTTCTCGTTGTGATTTTAATTCTATTTTTCGGTTTAATTTTTAAGCGTACGTAAGATCTCTATTTTAGTCTTTTTTAAAAATCTTTTATTAATCTTTTTTTTAGAGAAATTTGGTATGGATTGAATTGTTAAGATGATTTTTGTTTAAAAGTATTTTACCAATTTCTGCAAGTGATTCTTATATTTTTCGAGCCAGGAAAGAAGAGTGCCGTTGTACGGGGTTACGATGGTTGGAATTGTTTGTTATCGATTGACAGGCATTGTCGCGTGATAAGAGCATGTATGCACGGTAAAATATAGGTTTGTTGATAAATTTCGCTCGCCGCAGGAATTCGAATAAAGCTATTTATAAATCTCGAGTCTTCTCTTCTCATTTGAATTGTAATTTATTGAAAAATCAAGAAATATGTGCAATTTTTTTAAAGTTGAAAAACTCATGGCTTTTCAAAGACTATTAAGTTAATCAAAATCGGACGAGGCCGAATCTGGTATTAAAAGGGGAATATCGAAAGCATTTGATGAGCGAATATTTTCGGAAGTAATTTAATCTCGCCTCAATTTTATTTCGCAAATTCTCGCCTTACAACGGCGTATTTTTATCAGGACCTTTCTTCTCTCCTTTTTTTTGAGCTCAAGGGTCAGATTGCAAATTAAAATATAACGGTTCTTTAATTTTTTCGAAATTCATTTACGAGATCGAGTTTTTAAAATTTGAAACTCAAATAACACTCGCAATAATTTGCATATTCATAAAAAAAAAAATGAGCAAAGTACAGTACATCGAGCATTACATAAATCATACCGAAACATTCAAAATAATTATCCACAGTTAAATCGAAAAACAAATTGAATTTTCCAAATCCATTCAAGAAATTCCAGCTCGGGAAAAGTTCGATAACAACCACTCGATCGTCGCGGCGACAGACTCGGGCGCATCCCTCCGATCTAATAAAGAAAGCCGGTCGCCTCGGCGGCGGTGTGTATAAATAAACGCGCGCGACGGGCGCGATGCGGTGTCGCGCCTTTTTCGCGAGGCGAATTCCTCATTAAAATCCGACAATGGATCCGTGGAAGGAAGGAGACGTTTAATAATGCAAAGCCGCATGGGCGGGGAAACGGGCCCTGAATGCCGTATTACGGAGCTGCCTTCGAGCCTCGGGTGTCGCCCGCGCGCGCCAGGATTATAAGAGGAGGTATGCGCCGTGCCCTCCTCCGATGTATATAGCTATACACGCGTACGCGCGAGCGCGCTCTTGTTCCTTCGGATGCGGCCCTTTTTTTTACTCCTCTCCTTCGCCTGCTCCTTCTCCCCGCCTCGCCTCCTCGAGTTCCTTTCTTCCGTCGAGTCGCGAGTTGAACGGCACCGCGAGCGACGCGGTTCCGATATTTTTGGACCCTGCGAGGTCCTGGCTACCGTATACTCGTTTCGAGTTCTTTCTTTCTCGAGCTTCTTTTTGCGGGAGGCGAAGGTTTGATAAAGTAGCGGAGGAATTCTGAGAGGTAGATAATAATGCATTGGGAGAGATGTTCCCTTGCGCAGGAAAAATTAACGTGATTTCTGGAAAAGTTATTACTAACTGATGATATTTTTTTTAAAGTTTGTAATGTAATTACAGAATCGAGTAAAATTTACCATAATCGTAGAAAATTTTATTATAAAATATACTGTTTTGTATGAAAATCCATCTTAAATAAGTAAAATTTCTTATACGGTTTTTTTAATATTACAATTTTGTTTTATGTTTTTCTGCTACGAATTTACTTCTCTAGAATTACATGCAAATGTACTACTTTGGCAAGGTTACACTAGCATCTCCTGTCTTTGCCTTTGATGCAGACACTTAAAGTGAAGAAGTACCTGCTTAACTAATCGAATGAATCCCTAATCACTCAAAGACATTATTTAGGTCGCATCTCTTACTTGAAAGCCTCTCAAGGTCAAAACGAAAAAGCCAACAATTATTCAAATTATCCTCGCACATATTGCATCAATGAAAAAGCGATAAAAAAATTTCCCTTCTCTCGTCCAGTACTTGTTTACGTCCTACCGCGAGGTTATCGCCCGTCACTCCAGCTCCAAAACGCGCGGCTCGAAAGGAGAAAAAAAGAAAGAGAGAGAAATGGGTTCGCCGCTTCATCGCGATATACCCAACGTATTCCACGCAGCGTACGAAAAATGCGTCTACCCGGAGACCGTCGCTTTCCCGATTGCATCGCGCGAGTGCCCTTATCTATCCGTCCGTCCATCTCGTCCTCCCTAATCTGTCCATTCATCTATCCCTTTGTCTCCGCCCGGCGCGCCGCCGCCGCCGCTCGAGGAGGAGGGAAAATAAAAGAAATAGAGCAAGGAGGCTCTAATCGGCGGGCGGCTTTGTTCGAGCGCCGGCGTCTTGAGGGAGCGACGGGCCGATTAAAGGGTCGCGCCGACATTGTTTGGCCCGCGCGGCCCGTACGTGCGCCGGCCCTCGACGGGGGTGTGGAGGGTCGCGCCGCTCGATGGCCACTCGTCGCGCGCCCGCTGCCGCAGCCCCAGTCAAAGGGAAGATTCTCGCGCGGCCTCTCGCAGACTGCAAATGTCGATCGTTAAGCGCGCCACCGGGGTGGGTATATCGAAAGCTCGCCGGTATAAGCGCTTTTTGGCTGCGAAAGACACTGAAGCGCAGGGTACGTTTCAAATTGTTGTGCAATGTGTTCTTTTTTGTAGGATTTATGATGAGTTTGAATTTAGATTCAGTTTTATCAATTTGGACGATTGGGTTGAAATAGAGCAGGCGGTAATTTTGTCGCGTTTATCGGAAGTGTGATAAATTAAACGGAGACGTGAAACAGAGCTTCTGTCGATTCTGATAATACGATTTGAATATCAAATTATGTGTATTAAATGTAATTGAAATTTCTAGCATTCAATGTGGTTAGGAAATTTAAATTATTATCCTAAATTAAATTTTTATAATCTCTTTTCCGTATTTATCTTTTTGCGCATGTATGTTAATAAATTTAAAGATTTTTAAGCTCAAAAAAGGTTTTAAAGATTATATAAAGATGACACTTCAAAATGATTTAAAAATTATATGAATATTATTTAAAGATTTTGATTTGTTTATTTCTAAATAAGTAAAAAATAAAATCCTGAAACGAAATAGCAAGATTCCGACAAAATCCTTTAAAAGATTTAACTTTGAATAAAAAAGGCACGTGAACTCAATTTGAAGCGAATCCACTACACCGCTTCCGTAAAGCACCTCTAAATAAAGCAGGAAACCCCTCCCAATTCCCTAACAAATCCGGCCAAAGTCTGAAAATCCGCTAGCTCCCGCACGCGAGTCCCAACCGTCCTGCCCGGGCGGCGAGCCAGCGGCACCGGCAACGACATCTGCACACCGCCTGCCAAGACTGCAGCTCCTTTTTTCCGCCTTCCGTGCGCGGGTAAGGTAACTCCCTGCAGCGCGGCGCGCGGCCCCTTGGCGCCGCGCCAGGCGCGCCTCTCGATCCTCTCCCCGCCGCGGAAAAATATAAAAGCGAAAGCGTGAGGACGCGAGAGGCTCGCTCGCGGTCGGATTTTGCGGGGGATCGGGCGCGCGCGAGCGGCGTCGCGGTCGCCCCCGCGATGAATATTATGCATTTTTAATGAAGACGCGCGCGCGCGGCTGTAGCAGGTGGTTGCTCGTTAAGGCGCCGAATTGAGATTTTACTTTTTAAATTGCGGACGGACTGGATGGGCGCTCGAGACCCGGAATTAAGGCGGTTGCCACGGGTTAGAGGGTTATTGTTGCGGCTGAATAAGGAGGAAGCGTCGATGATGCTTCAAACTAATTTTGAACGATGCATCTTCTTTTTGATGGGTGTTTATAGTGTACACTGATTAAAGTAACGAATCTATAGTTGTCTAAAACTTTTTAAAATTTCAGATTAAAATTGCATTCAAAAATAAGATTTTCGACGGAGATCTTAATTAACACCTCACCTGAGAGATATATAGACTATGGGGCAATGATAAAAATGAATTAATCGACAAAAGTTCACTTCTGCCGTATATCGTTACAATTTAGTCTTTTTGAGAGTGAAGAGGTAACTTACCTGATTACGGAATCGGAGTAGTCACGATCGTCAGGTTTGCTCAGGAATCCCGGGGGCGTGTCATTGACCGCGGACGAGGTGGAGCCGCGGGGTGACCTCGGGCCACCCTCCGGTTCTCCGATCAGCACCTCCGTGCGGCCATTCTGGAAGGGGCTGCTCGCGCGACGTTCGCTCGCACGGACGCTGTCCACCTGCAGCGCCGGTTGCAGCTGCAACATTTCGTGCTCATTTTCTTTGACTCTTCATAAATCTCTAATTTTTCAAACTATGAAATGCGTAATTTACTTTTTGAGTGTATATCTAAATTCTAAATTAAGCTCACTGAACGAAATTAAAAAGAAAAGTTTTTAAAGTTCGAAGCTTTTTAAAGCACATTCTTCAGATGAAAATGAATCTGTTCCCTCCTCTGAATGAAAAAAGTAGTAGGCGAATAAGTAAAAGAAAAAATTCAATTTAGGTCGGAGAGATGCATTTATAATGCCGTAAAATGTGAATTGTAGATTAGCGCTCTCCATGCATTAGATCTAGAAAGTATGTAAATGTACTTTACAACTGCGCTCGAAAAAAGTTACTCTAACTTAACAAAAAAAGAAAAAAGCTCCAGCTCGCAAGAACGCGCCGTGCCTGAGACTCCCAGAGCTCGCGAGGGAGCAACATCGAATTTAGAGATCCCGATCGTGAAAAATCCGCGCGCGCCCCAAGGAGGCGCGGCGCGGGCTCCGATAAGGCGGGCTTAATTGGATTTTGAGTGCAACTAACCAGAAGATCGGAGTCCTCGGGGCAGCTCTGCTGCTTCTCTAGGGCCGTCCGTTGATCCTGCGAGTCCTTGCCCTTCGGTATCGTGCCGTTGCTGAGCTTGGCTAGGTGCGCGCTCGGCGCCGGCTCTCTGCGAAAATCACCGGAATATCGTATACGTCGCTCAATGGCGCGTTACAAGTTGGCGACCCGATGGGTCGCCGGCGATAGCCCGCGGATCGATCGCCGGCCGCGCGGAAATAAACGTCGAGTGAATCCGAGCTGCTCGCGGGATAAATCGCGTTTCTTTTCTCGGCGAAGGTGAAGGGCTGCGCGGAGTATCTACTGGCCCTCTCTTTCGCTCTTCTTTTTTTTTCCTCTTATTTTAAGTGCCCGTGTGCTCGGCCTTTCTTTCCGCCGCTCGCGCGTGCTCTTCGCTCGATTCGACGTGTGCATATCGCGATCGATTCCTCTTTTACGAGGCGATCCTTTAATGTGCATTAAGGAATTTCGTTTTATTGCTCAATTTGCGAAAGTTTAGTGCAGTTTGAAGAGGGATATTTTTTAAATTTTAATGTCCCTCGTTTGTAACTGCAAGGTATCTTATGCAACGGATAAGTTTTATTGAATATTAATTTTTACGCTAAAAAATATCTGTTACAATGTTAAAAACCTTAAAAATTTGTAATGAATAATTTTTACTAAAAATTTAGTATATTTTATTATAATTTCAAACTACAAAAAAATCTATTCTAGTGTAATATTAAAAATTCGTAATGAATACTTTCTCTGAATACAGATATTACGCTACTGCTTATAAAAGTAAAGCAACAATAACCAGTGAAACATTAAAAAAAAAAGTAGCTTAAAGTACACTTTGACCTACATACGTTGACCCACGCAGCCCTTAAATTAAAAAAAAATCTGAAAACAATGGCAAACAATACGGCGCCTCTCAATTCGAAGCAACCCCCGAAAAAAAAACGCTCACCCCTGCCAAAAAAAAACGAGAACCTCATTCTTACTTCCTGCTCCCTCGGTAATGCCCGTCGTCCACGCAACAAAACGCAGTGGACAATGTAACGCACGCCTAAGAGGAAAAAAGCGAAAGCGAGACACACGGAAAAAGAAACTGTTACGCGAAACGGCGGAAAGAAAGACCGGGGGGCACGCTCATCAAGTCGAGTGCGCGTCTTTCACGGAGGTCGAAAAAAGCGAGAGGGGGTGGGGGTGAAAAGAGAAAAAAAACAGTAGGAACAATGAGGACGCGCGCATCGGGAAAAATAAGGAGGCCCGCGTTACGTATATATCGCTCGATCGCCGTTTCGTAAGCCGGCGTAACCTTGCCCGCGAGATCTCTCATCCGGGATGCGCGCCGCGAGGCCGCCCCCGCCGGTCCGAGAGGCGCGAGCCGCTTACGTAAGGAGGACGCCTCCCTCCCTCGCCGTTTTTTTCTCTTTTTAACGAGGGAGCCAGCTGCCCGGATTTTTACACTGGAGGGGCGGCTCGCGTGGTGGGAAGTCATTCGAGACGTCTTCGGCGAAGTGCTTTGGGGGCTAATTGATCGAAATGAAATTGGTGGATCTGGAAGTGCTGCCTTTCTTCCGCCGAAGGATTCCTCGTTCGAGAGACGGCGAAATAGGAGAGGAGGTTTCTTTCGGAGTTTCTTGCGCGGGGGCAACTTGAATGCGTTATTTTGCGGGCGAGTTTTAAGAATTGACGCTTGGAAAACAATATTTTTGCGCTGCGTTGTGTTCTTGGCGATTGTTTCAAAGTTAAGTTTTTTCTGGCAGAGTTGAGCGTAATTTTTTTTAAAGACGTTCTTTGTGTACTTTTAATTGTCTGCAACCGTTGCATAAGAGATTGCAGTGCTCAACACTTCTGCATTTCGCTTTTTGCTGATTGAGAAAAGCTCTTTAAATCTTCACTGAATTATTCGTTTAAACAATAAAAGTGCAGATTTTTTTTTAATTCTGTACTTTGAATAAAATATTAAATTGAAGTAAAAAAATGTCAATTTTCTCAAGATAGTGAATCAATTGTATTTTTATGAAAATAAAAATTGTTTTCTATTATTGATATAAAAGAGGATAGCGAATATCCAACAATAGACCGAAACATCCGTATTGATACACCGAGAAAATATCAAATATCGTATTATTTCGAGAGTAATTCAGTATACCGCCGTAAATAAATAATATACCGCGACGGGAGGAGAGAGAGGAGGATAAAACAAGGCAATAGAAATTGAACGTAAAGAAATACTTACTTGTCGGAAAGTGTCACCGTGATCTGGCTGCTCGTCGCATCTTTGTCCGCGGACTCGTTGCTCGTCGAAGGGGCCCCAACTTCGGTTATCTGCAAAGATCGAATTTCCATTATTCAGCGATACTCTTTTATTTTCGCGCGAGATAAGAAGAAATCAATTTTTTTTGGCCACGCTAGGCACTATCTCACGCGACCTTCGCATCAAAATTGTCCATTCAGTACTTTTTTTTTAAAGTCCAGCGTAAAAAAGGCGTAATCGAGCATTTACGCTTACATGCACATTTTCATGCCACATCGAAAAAATTGAACGAATGTACATTAAAAAAATCATGCATGACATGTTTATTTTATTCTTAAAATAACTACAATACAAATTTCATTTCATATTCTTAATGATATTATAATAGTATGCAAAAATTTGCACCGCTAATAAAACATCCAATTTTATCACTCCCCCATCAACGTCTAAAACAAATTGATGTCAAAGCATGTAAAACAAGCAACAAATCTCACGCCCGCGTAGCCGCAGCTGCGGCGTGTGTAGGTGAACTCGGCGCGGCGTGGCACGCGTCGAAAAAAGACGGTGACGAGGCTGCGCAAAAATAATAATCGCCCGGCTAATCGCGAGCGCGCATCGGCGCTTGCATAACGCGAAAAAAATAAAGGACGAGCAGCCGCGAAGAATACAACGACGGCGGAACGGAAATCAAAAATTCGTGTCAGCCGCGCCGCGCAATCAAGGCCGCGCGCGCCTGTGCGTTATTCCTTCGTTACTTCTCCTCGTGCGAAAAGGTGCGCGGAAAAGCGCAAGGAACCTCTCGGATATTTCGCGAGATAAACACCCGCTGATTCGAGTCCCAGTCTGCGGCTTTAATTTGTTTGTTTTTCACGAGTGTGGGTAAGAAATACTGAAATACTGAAATACATTAGTTCGGTGGTACTTTAATTTTGCGTTTTTTTAGCATGAAAAAAAATATTCAGTATTTTTTATCTTTTAGGTTTCCAAATTATTACACTGTAAATTTTGATGATATAGGTGATTTCAAAAAACATCCGACGCGTCAGGTGCTATTTAAGAGTTTAAATTATCTTGCCATCTGCCGGGTTCAATATAGCAACCATCTGGTGCTTTCAATACAGCAGATACGCTACTGCATAAACGCAGTCATGGCAGTAACGTCGGACGTACATCAATTTTTGCCGACGAAGTATGTTTTCGCTTTATAATCGGAATACCGCACTGATTATTTTTCACTTTTATTTCGTTTATTCGATTCCGAAAAATCTTTGTTTACGTTCCTGAAAATATTAACTAAAACCACATTCCAGGAGCGATCTCTTTATTATATGCGACACTCGCTATATTTCACACTAATAACATATTTATTGAAAAGTAAAATGAAGGTATCTAAAAAAATGTTATAATAAAAAAAAAGAATAATTATACCATTGAGCCGCAGTTACGACTTTTTATTAACGACGAGATTCATTAAATTTTCAGGTCGCCACTGGCATCCTGCAAAAACTTATAACACGCGCTATTGCAAAAGCGGCATAAAACGAAAAATAACGCCGAAGCGACGCTGAAAATATCTGTTACCTGGGCGTTTCATCCACGGGGCCTCCTAGCGCTCGTAATGAGTTCCATAAATTTATACGGCCGCGCCGCGCTCTTTTCAGCACGCGTTAAAAACAGCGCCGTCGCCGCCGCCGTAACCCTCTCTCGACTTTAAACGAGCGGGAGAAAAAAAGCGCGCGCCATCATCCTCGCTCGAAAAAAATCGAGCGCGACCGACTGGAAAGCGGACGATCGACGGCTGAATCACGTCCCGCGCGAGTGTAAAAAAAAAAAAAGAAGAAGCGAAGGAAGAGACGAGTGAGTAATCGGCTGACGCAAAAGACACGCGGCATTGTCTATGCATGAGCGAGGCGATCGGCGGCGAGATGCCGCGGCGCGCGCTTCGTTTAATTGCTCGATCGCCGGGTAATTTCATTTTTAATTGAGTTAGCGCGCTCGCGGCGCATAAATTTCCGCGCGACAAAAATAGCGAGGCGCGCGCGCAACCGCATCCTCCGCGCGTTTCACCGTTCGCCCGGCGATTGGACGACGAGCACCCAAGTCGGGCTTTACGATTGGTTCCGTTATTCCGGGGAATAGTTGTGCGCGTGTTCCGTTTGTTAACCGGCGTAACTAATATAATTTACGATTTTGTTAGAAAAAACTTCGTTTGTGTGTCGTACTTCGTGCCGTTGCGGTAACGTCTTTATTAGTGAGCTTTTTGTAGTACAGTCGAGAAATTGTAGGTGAAGATTGGATGAAATGTATCCAGCTTTTTATATAACACAGTACTTGCTTTCATAAAAAAATTGTATGTTCATAAATGTTCCTCATGGACTCATCTTAGTTTAGTCAGTCAATGACTCATTGTATCTACATCGTGGTATGATCAGATAAGACACGATCAAACTGTTGTTGTAAAATCAAATAAAGTGAAAATGCATTCTAATGTGCATACCTAGCAATGAACAGAATATTTATTCTACATTACACAAGGTGTTAAAGTTTGAATAATGAATCTAAATACTGTTCCCATCGCGATGCAATAATACTGCAATTCGTAATAAGACACGTGGCAGTAATCCATACTGGAATGATTCATTACTATTCATAAAAAATCTAAAAAAATCCTACAATTTTTTTTTATTAAAACGTAGTGAAGATAATTATTAAATGAATCCTTAAATAAAAACCCCTCAGTTCTACACTTAAATTAAGGCCATCCCAAATTAAAGAAATTTTTTATTAAAACATGAAAATGTAACGATTTCTTTAAAAAAAAAATGTATACATCCCTGTAAATCCTCAATTACCCCATCGATTATTACAAGACCGACCGTTGCGAATTTCCCGGTCTCCGGCCGAGATTTTCCGGATGGTCGCTGAGTGGGGGCATCGATTGCGCGGCGGCGGCGGCGACGTTTGTGCCTACGCGCGCTCACGCGCCGCCTTCGGCGTTAACCTACATTTTAATCGGCGCGAGCTCTCGGGATTTATCGCGCCTCTATAGCGCCGCCTTTCCGCGCTCGCGCGGATTACGTATACGCCCGGCTCTCGGGGTGCCACGCGCTGGAAGAGGCACTTTCTCCTCGGAGGGAGAAGGAGGGTGAGAGGAGCTTGAGGAATCTCGCTGATTTCAGAAAAGCTCGCAAGCGCGATTATTCCCCCGGCGAAATGATTCCGGCCTTTGTGCGCCGCCTGGAATTGCAGCTGCGCGAGCTATAGGCATTACCCGCTCCGAGGATATTCCGATGGTGGGAGAGGATGCGAAAACTATTGGGGATTGCCCGAGAGAGGAGCTTTCAGGTCTTTCGGGTATCTCAGTTTGTCATCTTTTGCGATGTGAATGGTTGATTTTTAACTGATTTAGTTTTATTTAATTTGAATTATTTTATTAAATTTCTTATGCTTTTTTAAATGTTTTATTTTATGGTGTTATTTAATATACTATTAATTCATATTTTTTATTGAAAACATTATTACCTAATGTTTCGCACCAAAAGCATTTGCCCAATACATTTATAAAAATTTTATCGTAATAATGACGGAAAATATGCAGTATCGTGGGTCAGTTGATTTCGTGTACGAATTTCTAGTATGATAAACCGTCTCACAATTACGTTTTTTTCTGCATTTTTTGTGCTTCTCGTTTTCTCACACGTTCCTTCCATGTGAATATTTCTGAATACTATCGACTTACTTTGAAATTGTATCAACAAACAAATTTGAACATAAATGAAAGGGGGAATGTTTCACATGTAAATGAAAACATCGATATCAGTTCATGCGGTAATTGAATAAAATACCTAATCTAGATTCAACTAAATTTTTCGATTAAAAGTATTTCTCAGCACATAAGTGCTTACATTTTCTTTTACAACTATAAAATAAAAACTTGTTAACAATTTATAAGAACGTTACTGTCAAACACAATTGCTTACAAAGACATGCAAATAAACATTTCTTTCTTATTCAAGTGGAAATGCAAATTAAAACCAATTTCTAGGTTACTACATATTAAGCAATAAGAACTCAATACAAACACAAGCATCAATAATTTTCTAAATAATTCACTCTCATTCGCATTCACTTTTAATACCTTCGCATCAACACATTTATCAATTTTCTCAAAAAAGTAAAAAAAAAGTGGATCCAGCTATTTTCTCATTTAAACCACAGCAGCGTAAAAAAGAGAAGAAGAATAATCAGGCTCTCGCTTTCGCGGCATGCGATGCTCTATAATGCGCCTCTTTGACACACATGCGCGCGGTACCTGTTCGTGCAATATCGCCTGGATATCTCGAGGCTGGATCCTCCTCAGAGTGGTCAGCCTCTGCAGTCGTTCCCTCGCGCCTCTGCAACGACAGGTTATTTTTCTTCTTATTTATTCATCATTATTTTTCCCTCGGCGATCGCTACCCGCTATCAGTGGCGCACTCGCACTTTCAACGCTTAAACGGCCGGTGCGCGCATTTGCTTTTTTTCTCTTTTTACACGGTAAGTGGGTCACACATCGTGAATTACGATCGCGGCTATCGTACCGGCGAGCCGCGTGGCAGGTATGCATATGTGGAAGCCGCGATTTTTTTTTCGCCATTGGAGACGCGTGATGCAAGCGCGGGACGCGTGGCTGTAGAAGTCGTTGACCCATTCCGATTCTTCGCGGAGAGTCGGGTGATTTGGTTGGGATTGCTTGATGCTTCGATGTGAAAGTTTTTTATTTTCTTTATGCAAGACCTTTTTTTATCATCGGTTACCATCGAACGCTTATAATTTGCTGTTCTGTTTTTTTTTCTCCGCACGAATTGATCAGTTTTAAATTTATTTCTGCATCGCACATGATTTCGAGCATTATACAATTCAAAGAACCACGAATTATGCAGAATTTTCCGTCGGACGCGAGGGGGAAATTCATTTTCACGCGGAAAAATATGCGGACCGAAATGACTTTCAATTAGAAATTCATTTCACCGAAATTGTTTTAAAAAGGACTTTCACATATTTTCGCCCGCATTATGCATGTGGCAGAGTGGCGTATTATTTTGAATTTCCGTGTAGCTCATTCGAATTTAGAGCATTTAAATGTACGGAATTTTAATTAAGGCACTCTCTTGCGTCAGAATCGCGCCGCTCAAAGCGAAACATTTTTAGATGCGTAAAATCAATTAAAATTTCCGCGGCTCGCTCGCTCCTCTTATACGCGGAGGCATAAAAATCGTTGAATATTTGATATCGCTTATTTAAATTTATATAAGAAAAAATTCACGAGCGAAGGAAAAAAATCAGTGAGTAACCGTTTTTTTTTTCATTTCATTAAAATTGCATTTAGATAATAAAAAATTTTTATAAGTCGGTGCGAAGGTGCGTAACGTTGGAGCTTTTTTTACGACAGCTATATGAAAATTTCGAAGGAAATCGTGTTCTCAAGAAGCAATATAAGATCTGCTTTACTTGAAATAAAGTTAATTCGCGAGGAAAATCTTCTTGCCTTCAAATATGCATATTTTAGCGTGCATAAGTAAGTTTCAAGTACACGTAGATACCCTTGACTTTTATGTACATAATGCACTTCATTACATCCGATTTATCAATGTACATTTACTCTGAAATAATATTTCCCGAGCGCCGAGAACGACGAATTCATTAATAGCCATAGTCCTTCAAAAAAATTAGGATTTATTAAGAACTCTATTTAAAGTTTCGCGTAAGAAATCTCTTTTTTCTCCAGCCGTATCGTGTCGGAAGTCGGGTACACCGAGAAAAAAAAAGAAATATTACAAGAGTCATATAAAGCGGAAGATGTACTTTCAGCTAAACTTCGGCGGGGTATATTTGATGAAAATGACCTAATAAAAACGAAACTGCAGTTTTATGAATTATTAAAAAGTCGTGAAAAAAAGGTCGAGGTGGAGTCCCGGCTGGCGGAAGTTTGCCTATTTAAGCGTTGCTTGCCTTTTGCGCCCTTTAATTAAGGATTACTCTTTCGGGAGGAAAGTCCTTACCTCTCGACGGCGATGACCCAAGCGTCCCTGATTCCCCCGGCGTTTGGTCCATCCAATACTTCTACCACAAAACGAGCCTCGATTAGTTCAGTACATGACACAGTTTCTTTTTTCTTATCAAACTTATGACTTAAAGAATTTTTAAAGGGGATGTAACTTCACTTTTTTCAAATGTAAATTAAAAATAACAAATAGTTTAAGATATAAAAGTCAGTTATTGTTGATGGATGTAGGTAATTAGGTATAATAATTGTTTTGTTTAAAATTTATAAGTACAAACAAAAACTCATTAAAAAATTATTATTCTTATAATTATAATTGGGTGACCTTTCAAGTGTAAGCAATAAATTAATGTTTAATTTGAAATGTTGCTTGTTGTAGGTTTAGATATAACAAACTCACATCAGCGTATTAAATAGGAAAGTCTAATTCACACAAACATTCATGATAAAATGTTTTTCAAATATTCATACAAAGGCATTAAAATTACACAAAATAAGTGTGCTTGTAAAACTGGGATTACAAGCTATTTTGACTTCAGAGAAGTCGAGAAAATAGAGAAAAGCTTTTTTCGCAAAAAGTGGCTCCGAGATGGTAGAAAATTACCTCACTCTCCTTTTTATAGACTTATCTCGTATAAAAAAAATTCAGGAAGGAAAGGATGAAGCAGGATAAAAGAGCTGTTTCACTTCATCCAAGAATCAATTGTCTCTAAAAAATCTTCATAAATTCCTCTCACCGACGTTAAAATTTTAAATCGCGCGTTAATCGCTCTTTCCCAAAAAACGAACCCGTGGAAAGGATACTGCGCTGGGCCCAGGACTAAAACAACTTGCGAGATCCACCGAAAATAATCATCGGCAAAGAAAAAGGGCGAAACCTCGTGCATACCCGATGAGCGGCGTGTATTTTTAAGATTCTCACCGGCGTAGCGGTCAATTTTCTAGCCCGCCCCTGGGCGATTCGAGTCCGTTCCCCGCGCACCTTCGCGAGGATCAATTATTCCTGCGCCGCGGCTATTTTCGGTCCCCGCCTATGCGCGCCGATGTGTGCCATCGGCGAATTTTCTCAATTTAAGGTCAAGGAACAACATTTCCACTTCCGCCTCGGCGACTTCGCTCCAGTTCGCGCTCTATTATGCATGTATTTATAAGCAGCGCGGCGTCCTAGGTTTCGACTAAATTTACATCGCAAAGATGCCGGCGGCCAGGACCAGCGGTGAGGACTTGCTATTAATTTTCTTTTTTTTAATCCGCAGCTTTTCAATGACTTTTCGACTGGTTCTTATTTGGCCGACCCATATTAGTGAAATATTTTATTGTTTGCAGTTTGAAAAGTAAAACGGATTCGTTATAGAATTGAAAAGGAATTAAAAAATTGTACGAGATAGTTTTGTAGAGCGGGATTAAAAAAATGAAGACATTGAATAGGCGCATATCAGATTTTATTTTCATTTGTGTCGTTGACAATGCACAGAGGCATTCGTCAACCTTTTTTTTTCTCGATTTCACAAACGGCGTTTGGATTTGAAAAGGAAAGGGAGGGATATAATTTCCCGCGAATCCTAGGCCTGGAAATAAAATCTTCAGCCTTAGATAAGTCGGCAGCGAGATAATCGACTGATAATCGCATGCTTTACCGCTTTTTTATCGTTAATTAATGTATTATGCTTCACGACAAAAAGACTATCACGCATAAAAAGTTAGCAAAGTGAAGAATTAGTTTGTCATCCATTAAATTATACAATTAGTTGCGGCATGCAAAGTCGCGTACTTAAAAATACGCCTATTTCGTTATCGTAATTTGATAGAGCAGAGCAAGAAATTCATGCGTTTATATAAAATAAAAATTTCGCATGTTGAAAACATCACTCGTCGTTTAGTAATCATCGCTTCACGTGCTCTAAAAAGCCTCTCAATCAAACCAAGCTTTAAAAGCTCACGAGCGGTCAGGCCATGCGACGGGTACCATCGGAGTACGGGCGCACAGCGGCCTCCTCGTCGTCGTCGGGATCTTCGTCGATGAACTTGATGGAGGAGAGGTCGAAGTGGCGGGCGACGTCGTCGGGGGCCTCGGGGACGCAGTCCTCCGGCTCCACGATGAGGGCCGAGCGCCAGGAGCCGACGCTGAGGGCCGGCGACTTGGGTCGGCTGGGCAGTCGGGACTCGCTGCCGCAGCCGCACCACGACATCCGGTGCAGCAGCGACGACACCCGCGACTTGCCGCGACGGCGCACCGCCATGTCGTCCTGCGTGCCGGTCAGCAATTCCGGCTTGTCCCGCATGTTTCTCTTTCTTGTCTTTACTCAAAAGGATCTTGGTCATCCACGGATGCTGAGTGGTTCGGTCATCTTTGCGATCACGAAGAATGTAGTGGTTTGATTGAATTTTTTGTCATTTTATTTTAAACATTGTCCCTTGTATTTTCACAGATTTTGAGTTTCTTTTTTCAATTTATTTAATCGAAGTCTTTTCTAGAATGAAATTTAGAAATTTTCAAATTAAACTGAAAACCTTGTAAGTTTGTTTAATGAAAAATTTGTATGCAACTGATTCTTCCACACTTGTGCACTTTTTCACGCGAGTTTAATTAATTAAACGCGTAATTCGTTACAAAACTCGTTTGGATTTTTCAATTCGGGCAAAGCGTAAAAATAAAGCAAACTCCAGCTTGAAAAGAGCCGGCGTTTCACAAAAAACCTTTATACATCGCACGTAAAAATAATTTAAGAAAAAAAAAAGCGAAGGCGAACGGAATGAAACTCGAGAGCGCGCGGGAGCTCCGAGATCCGAATAAGCCATCGTCTGAAATTTCCAGTTTCCAGGCACTGCCAAAGAAGGAGTCCGCATCCCCCAGGCCAACGTCAAAAACAGTATAACTCCTCCAAGATAATCTCCCTCCGCGCGCCTCGGATACCCTTCAAACGCTTGCATTTCCATTCAAAGCAACCCCCCGTCCCCCGCGCAAGCTCCTGAAAAGCTCGGGGCGCCTTTCGCGCTCCTTCAATTCCCGCTCCGCCAATCCGGGACCGCGGACCAAAGGGACCGCCTCGAGGAACCGGACAAAGCGATCGGGAGGTCCGGATCGATCGTTTTTTTTTTTTTCATTCCGACGGCTCGCACGTGCAGCCGCGCGACAAAAGCCCCATTTCCATAATGCGCGCGAGTCACGTGGCGCACGTTGCGGGGCGCGCGCCGGGTATGTATACCCCGGCGAGAAAGGGATCGATGGGAGCGCGGGCTTTACGTAACGGCCGCGGGAAACGGGCGAGCTTTTAATGTCCGGTGTGCGGAAGAGTTTCGGCCTTTGCGAGCGAGCCACCGGCCGAGCTTGTATTTCGGGATTTTCGCCGGATGGCCCAAGCGCCGCTGGACTGCGGGGGAGTCGCGTAGTCGCTTTACCCTGGTACGTACACGGCGTGCGGGATATGTGGAGGCGAAGTTTGATTTATCGAGGTGCATGCAGTGGAATTTACGCGTGTTTTTTGCCGAAGATAAAATGTTTCTTTTTTTGAATCTTGATCAAGTTTATGTTTTTTTATTTTTTGTAAGGTGGAATTTCGCATGAAAAAGTTTACAATTTACTGCAACAGAAGTGTTATGTAAAATGTGCAATTAGAAATTGTTACGTGTATTATTTAAATTTTATCGGGGATTTTAATAAGAAACAAGGAAATTCGAATTAATTAACAGCTCAGAAGGTATGATTCCGGTATAAATAATGCATCTGGAAATAATAGGATTTACATGATACGGCGTGAAAATTTAATCCTTTTACCGGGATATTTTGAGTATTCAACTTTGTTTGAAATCACTTAAACAGGAATTAATCATTACAGTATTTCACGACACGAATAGAGATAACTGTGGTGGAAAATTAATAACGAGTTGACCTACTCAATTTGGCAAATTAAACTAGTCTTAAAACTTTCTCACAAGTAAGATTTATATTCTTGTTAAAATATTTAAATTATCGAATTAGCAACGAAAAAATTCTTTACTCCTTCTTATTAAATCTCAATTAAAAAAAAGAATTTATTATAAATAATGCCTTCCAAATTCATCATCTATAAAATTTAATAATTTAACTTTTAGAAAAAAAGCACATAGACCGTAACAAACAGCTCGGATATTTTTATCGTTAAATCAATAAAATTTTTACACAAGCTAAAAATGGCAATCGGATAATGATACACCGCGCCAATTGAAATTCCTTCTCGAGTCCGGAATGCCCGATCGGCCGACTAGGCCGTAAACGCTCGAGCGCGAAGATCCCGCGGAGTAACAAACTTTTCGCTCGGCGAATTTTCAAGGAGTAACGGCGCTCGTTGTGTCTGCCGCGCGCATAAAAATAGCGGTATATCGCGCGTAATTCATAAAAACGCCGTCGCGACGTCGAACGACTTTTTCGCGGCGCGCGCGGCGAATGTTTTGCCTCGCGCGACGCGTATACGTCTTACACGACCTGCACGTGGCGGAGATGCCTGGACTTGACTATTTTCGAGTGCGAGCTTTTGACGCTTTTTTTATTTTTAAAGATACGCGCCGCGCGCCGCTTATTATAGGAACTTTCGTGCGCGGCTGACGCGCGCCTCGCCTCTGGAGCCTTTGGAATATTTAGCGGCGCGGCTGCATTAGATTTTCATAAGCTCCGTTCGGTTACTCGGGGTTTATTTTTTAACGGCCGGCCACTCGTAAGTTGACTGGAAACGCGGATTTTTTTTAGTGGGGATAAAATGTTTAGCAGTTTCACGAACAAAACGTTACAGTGCTTTTTTTATGAAATCATGTTGTTTACTTAATTATTTTAGTGTTTTGAAGTAATCGATGGAAAAATTTAAATGTGTATGTATACTGTCATCAACTGAATTTTTTTTATAATCAAAGAAAAACGTTTCATTAAAAATGAATATAATCTATAGTGAAGTGAGAAAGTTTTCGATAAATCACAAAAATTACAAAATGAAATAAAGCTTAATATTATATGTAAAAGCAATATGAATGTTTAATAAAAATATTTTCTCAGTGTATCCATTAAAAAAATCTCTTTTGATCCTTTTAAACAATACCAGCATCTCACGATTGAGCAGACAGAATGATCGCCGAGCAAACCCGCACGTTGGGCGCGGATACAAACAGGCGGTGTCGCGGCGCTCGTAAACACGTACATTCGACGCGAAAATCCTTCCGAAAAACGACCAGAGTTTCCCCTCATTAGCGGGTAATGATGCGGGAGGACACCTTCCAAAATCCGAGCCGTGAAAGCGCCGCGGCGCCGCCGCGCGACGAGTTACCTATAACGTGTCATTGGACGTTCGCTCTCGCGCCGACTCCGCGCGTTCCGCCCGAGTTCCTAGTTTCGCTTGTCGGAAGCGACGCCGGCGAGTTGGCCGGAAAAAATTTATATTTGAGAGAGAATGACGTCTGGGGAACTTGGTGAATGCCGCGCGTCGGGCTATTCTCTCAAATTAGTTGATGTTCGGGGAATTATATTGTACATAGCTTTTATAAAGCTTTTCTGATTCGTACCTTTTTTTGACGATTTCTGGTAGTCACTTATCGATATTTCTTTGTGCACGGAGGTTAATTTTGGAACTTTGAGAGTTAGATTTTTCTTTGTGTGATTTATCGTTTGTTCAAAAATTTTTTTGCTTCGCGTTACATAAAGCTGCTTTCAAAGTCAGAAAAAGTCACTTCTGAAGCTTCAAAAGAGCCTGCTTTTTTATTTTTAACTGTTCACAGTGCGATAACAGGCACTTTATCAACTACTAAAGTTAATTTACAGTAAGGAAAATACGTAAAAGTTATTTTTAAAATTAATTTCATTTTAAACTAATTAATTAGTTAACAACATTTAAAACATTTTTTTAAACAAAGTTTATTAAAAACAGTATTAATTGCTTCAAGTTTGATAAATGATCATGTTTGTTTAACTCGAAAATTAATATCAATAAAGTGTACGGTTTCAAATAACGAACTTTTATATATTACAAACAAATTTTCAGATTGATTTTTGCAATTTCCTGAAAGTTTATTCCATTGATTAAGTTACCAATTAATTTGTATCTAATCGAAAACTAGTATCCGATAACATGCAATTGTCGAAGCATAGATCGATGATGCAATATTCGAGCACTCGCCCGTACTTCATAAGACGTCCGGCAAAAATTTCATAAACTACCGTTTCACGTGTGCTCATTAAATGTCATTAAATTCTGGCCGGCATTCCTCTTGAATAAATTATGAAACATTCTCCGAATACTTTGAGCACAAAACGAGTAGAAGCACGTTATTAGTTTACAGTTTGAGCCGAACAGCGTCGTGAATTTTTTTACCTCTCAACTAATACACATGTCCGTGGAAAGGTGCATAAAGTATTGGGACTTACTGCCTTCTGATTTCACTTTGTGCCTTCGAGTTAATAATAAATTTTTTAATGCACAATATTTTCACTCGAGAGAATATAAATTTCTTCATTTACGTAACTTAACTTCGTAATTCATTAATTATTTTGTTGATACAGTCTACCCTTTTTTATTAAGCATATAAAACTTACTTAATGTACTTAAAAAGACGTTTATTTATTCTGGATTTAAACCTACATCCATTAAAGCACTACGTTTTCCTCATACGCCTTTTACTCTTGTTTTCATTTATATTTCTATACATACGGTCTTGTCTACGCACCAGATTCTTAATTAATAAAATTAACAATTGGACAAGATAATTTCCCGTATATATAAAATAAACAATTTCCTCCCGCCCTTAAAAGAACCTACACCTCTCCCGTCGCACAAGCAATAAATCCTCCACAGCAAGCGATCACACTTCACCCGTGAAACTTAATAAGAAAAAAGAGCGCGGAAGGGTGCAGGACCCCGTCAGCTCGTCGGGCGCGGAAAAAGGCGCGGCGCACGTGCCGCGTCGGCTACTGCCGGCCGGAGATTTTCTCCTCGCAGCCGAGGGTCCGCGCGCTTGCGACTCTCCTCCGTCTCTCTCCTTCGCAGCGCGCGGGTTTATATTTGGAAGCGGCCGGCGCGCGAGCGCGAGCGACGATAAAAAAATAACAGCGCGAGCGCGCGGTTCAACGCACCGACAGCCGCAGTCGTAGCCGCGTGTCCCCCTTTTTTTTTTCTCTCTCTCTTAAGCCCCGTCGCAAGCTCGCGCCTTCGTCGTCGTGTATAAACACCGCGGCGCGCGGCCCTGATGAGCCCGCCGCGCCGAATGATTACCTCGGGGGCTCTGCGGTGGCCACGGGAGCTCGTGTGGTTTCACGGCTTCGGGAAGCTGTGGGTGGTAAGCGGCTCGCTCGCGAATTGACATGCTACCGTTAGTTATTATTAGCTGCTGTTGAGGAAGTTTTTTTTTTATTTTTTTTGGTTCATGTATAATGTTTAAAAATTTATGGCGAAGCTTACTGTGAAAAGTACGCGAAAAAAGGGAATCGTGGGTAGGTTACTGAAAAATTTTACGGGTAAAACACAGCAATTTTTTTATCTAACTCTCCGGTGGTTGACTCTAAAGAAACGATATAATTTTCATAGCAGAAGCTCCGTAAAAATGGCAAAGCTTTTACTACAAAAATTCGAAACTATCCTTCTAAAATTTACGGAGATTTATATAAAAATTTTGAGAGACAAAGTGTCCTACGATTAAGTTTCTTCATGAATTTTTTACCGTGAGCTTCATCATAAATTTTATCAAAAAATTCAATGTCCAAAATGATATTTCCGTAATGTAATGTATTAATTCCCCGCGTATTTTAAACGTTACTAAATAATTAATTTTCGATTAACATCAGCTCTATAATAAGTAACTATCGTGCAAGAAGATAACCAAGTTTGCATCTCAGATAGACACAACAACCGTTTTAAACGCGACCGAAAGACAGTAAACGGCGGAGGACACGGTGTCATTCATAAACTGAGGCGCATCGTTTTATTGCCCAATTACCGCTTAAAATTAGCCCGACTCGCTGTGTTCGCCGATGATTTTGCTACCAGTTCGTTAACAGTTTCTTGTTAAACAGTTGACGCGCGCGCGGAGAGTCAAACTCGCGGACGAAACTAATTGGCTGTCTAGCTAAGCTCGGCGCCTTCTACGACCAGGATATATACATGACAAATTAAATCAACTCGTTTGCCTCAGCCGTTTTAAACCAATTTTCGGTCGAGCTACCCGCGCTTACAAAAATTCAGCTTGTGGATTGTGGCGAGTTTGCAAACATTTAAGATCGAATTTAAAAAATTCGAAAGCTCGTTAAATGGGATGATGTTTTATTTATTTAGTTTATTTACTTAGTATATTGAATTGTTTATAAATTGATAAGAAATAGAGTAAGATGTTTGAGCTGTTTTTTATGTTTATTGTTCATCTTGTAGTGTATTTTATTAATTACTTTTGAAATAGAGAAGTAATAGTGAATCTGGAATTATGGATCGGAATTATAGTCAATAAATCGGTTTTTATTCCATTTATAACTTATTTAATTGCGGTAAACTTGTCACTATTTGCAATAAAACTTTCTGCAATATATAAGCAATTACAATTTGTGATTTCCTTCTTGCGAAGTAATTTTTTTTTAATTTAGTTAATTCATCATTTTAAAAACAAGTATATCTATTTAATTGGTACGGCTTTTTCCAGTTTTTATCATCTCATATCTTACATAACACGTACATAATCAAGAACATTACAATCAATTAATAGATTTTTCTCCTGCAAATATATCCCGGCATTACCGCTAAGCACGACAATTTAAGGATGAGTGGACTGCCATCATTAGGCAAGCATTAATTCGGCGATTCATCATCGCACGCGTCGCCAGTTTAAACCCGGCGGCTAAGATTTATCGACAGCCTTCCGCAAATCTGGTTTCGAATCCAATCTTCGCGCGGCTGCCCCCGCCGCCGCGCCAATAAACCCGCAGGAATCCGTCGCGAGGCACCGGTGTGTGTCTCTCGGCTCGGCGCATCAAAATGCAAATCGGCCGCCGTGGTTGCGATCACTCGATAAAACGATGGAGCGCGCGGGCGAGGAAAAAAAAGGAGGCGTCAGGCGGAGGGTGGAGTCGACGCGCGGGGGCCAAAGGAAGTCGAACGGGAATCGAATCGACCTCCTTCCGCGCGGCTCTTGGCGCCGAGCCCGGATCCTTTTTTTGCGCGCGCGCGCGCCTTCGAGCGCCGCCCTTTCGCGGTCTTTTTCGCGCCAAAGCGTAATTCGCCCGCGAGCCTATACGCGGATAATGCCCGCCGGGACGATGCGCCACTTTCGACGCTTTTTTTTTCGCTCGCTATTCGCGCGCGCGACCCCCACTCGACGTAATTGAGGTAGAGTGGAGACTCTTTTTTGCGCCTTTTCGAGGGTGGTTCGTTGGCTGTTCATCTCTTTTTTTTTCGTTCGGCGCGCGGGCTTTTAATTTTTCGGGTTTCGGACGGAGCGCGCGGTCCGAGAGGAGGAATTCCGAGCGGTGGTATATTTTTTTTAAAGGGGGAAGAATTTTTTTTAACGTGGTTTGTTGTGTACGCGTTTTTTAGAGATTTAGGAAAAAACGGCTGGTTTTGTTTTTATCGTGCGGTGCGATAGCATGGAATTTATCGATGAAATTAGACGTACGGTGAATAACTTTAATGTGATTATTATAAAAATCGTATCTAATTAATTGCTCGTAATAGGCAAATATAAGCCGTAATAATGCATGACATATTCATATTCATGCTCTCTATTGAGTTTATTGTCTGATAAAGGAATAATTAATAATTATTCGATAAATAATTTGCATACACGTAGCACGTGCAAAGTTAAAATTTGTCAATTAAAACCTAGTCTGCAAATTTATTAAGAGATTAAGGTTCACTCCTTTTTTAAATAAAAAAAGTTTTTTTTTAAGTAAAAAACGCGTTCTATATCAATAAAAACACATCAAAACACTGTATGATTACAATCAATTAAATAATTGTAAATTAATCATTGACATTTAAAGTTACAATTATAGCAATATTGAGTAATAGTAAAAAACCTCGAAGCATAAATATATCCCTCTTACTTTATTATTTTATTCAACATTTAACAAACTTCAAATCCCTGCAAAGATAAATAAATCCAAAGATGACTAATTGAACAATGGTACAAGAAGTCAACCCTAATGCACTCCTAAAATCCCGTACACACTCAAAGACCATCAACCGACGGCATCGATAGATACCTCACGAGAATAAAACCCATCTTCCCGCCGCACTTCCCGGAAGCTGTCGAAGATATCCACGGGCCGAGCAATATTCGGGCTCGCGCGAGTGCACTCGGCGCGAGCGTCGCAGACTCGCGCGGCGCGACAATAGCCGTGACGGCAGCCTCGGCGCAGGGGTTTCGTTTCGCAACGCGCCCACTTCCCCGCGGCCCACGCGCGTCTTGCGCGCTCCTCCGGCGCGGAGCCCACGCGTCGTTTCGATCATCGGAAATGCCGCGAAGCCCGCGGCTGCATCTCGTATTATTCTCGTCTCGGCCCCCGGGGCGCGGCGCGTGCCTCCTTATCTCGCGCCGCCGCGAGCTGTATCGGTGCACCCGGGCGATATTGATTTCTTTTCGCTCGAGATTACAAGCGGGTTCCCTTTTTTTCGGCGCTCGTGGAGGTGGATTTTTTGCTGGCCGGGTGATGGGATAGGGTTTGCGAGGGATTAGTCGAAATTCGAAATTGGAAATTGCTTTTTAAACAATGTGAAATTATTGCAACAGAAACGCATTTAGTAATCAGTTGTAAACATATAAATGGCCAATAATTACATATTTTGTAATCAAATATCACGATAAAATGAACAGATAATATTTAGGAATCTAATTATATTTTATAATCTGAATTTTAAGTATCTATCAAAATTAATATTTGAATATTTGAAAAGTATGTATTTGAGTAGCAGTTTATTTAAAAATCATTTTTACAGATGTTACTATAACTATAGATGTGACAGAAGTAAACAGCGGTATTTCGCACACCAAGAAATCTAAATCTCTTGAAGACCGAATTGAAAAATTTGGATCGAATTTTAGCAAGCGGCCGTAATTCCCGCAGGTCGGGTTCATAACTTTCCAATCGGTATGCAAAACCAGCGGTGCAGCGGCGCCCGCTCGCAGCCGGAGGTGGGAAAAAACGCGCGGACGGTTAATGCGCGCATCCGGACAGTGAAAAGTAGCCGCGCGCAAATCGCGCGGGGACCGCACGCGCACTGCAGGTCGTTTGCACCGCGCGGGAAAAACATTTTGAGAATGCGAATGATTTAGGGGCTCGGACGCGGCCGGACCTTGATTGACGAGCGGCCGCGGAGAGGGCATTTTACACAGCTCGCCGCGATCTGGTTTTGCCGTGATTAAGTGGGTTTACCTTACCGCGAGATTTTTTTTAAGCTTAGCGTGCGGGTGGATTGCGCGCGAGCGGTGGATAAACCGTGAATTTAATTATTTTTGAGGGTGAGAGATTTTGGATGAGGTGTATTTTTCTTTCACTGTATGTTGTGTAAATGTGTGCGTGTAGTTTAAATGAACATTCCTTGAGGATGAGCAAAAATATCGTACGGTACTACATTTTTATGGTGTAAACTGTTACAAGAAAATGGTTTAAAATGATTTATAGTATATTTTGTAGAAAATTACAATATTTTTTTTAAAAGTCAGGTTTAAGAAAAAACCAAATAGTTATTAGACATGATTATCCTGTATCAAAACAAGATCATCTTTTGATGATCAGCTTGAAATTCTTGATATAAAAAACTTGTTTTTTTTCTACTTTCATCGCATGTTTTTTCTTAAAAAGCAGCCGTTTGTAACTACTACAGTGCACTTGATCTTCATGACAGACTTGAGGCTGCTTAAACTTCAAGCTTAAAATATAGACTTTGAAAAAGTGCACTGGAATGTTGAACAAACCGTCGATCATTAATGAAAAAAAAAACACGTGCACACACTCAAACAAAACAGCACGAAAACCCGAAAAACCCCCAGCATCATCCAGAAACCATAACTTATCCGAAAATCAGCCCGGGCCGATGATCGATCGATCCTCGCGCTGCGCGCGATCGAGACGCTGACACGTGTATACGCACGCAGAGAGTAACGGCACATCGGCGGCGCGCCGATGCTCGCCTCGGCCTGGCTTTTCCTTTTTACGAAGCTGCCCGGCGTGATCGATGCCCGTATAAATTGTCCCGCGCGGCCCGCGCCGCCGTGGCCCGACTCAATTTCGAAAGTTCCTGCGCCGGGCCGTAAAGCACGGCAAATTGTCCCGGGCCGCGCGTCGGAAAAATGCCCGGGAAATTGTTTCTCCCTTTCGGGAATGCCGCGCCGCTTATGAATTTAAACTTCGGGAATTTAATGCGGAAAGCGGATTCGCTGGTTTGTCTGTAGTTTCCAGAGTTGATGCATTAAAAAGAAATTGTTTTCAATGCAGTCGAGAAGCGCCTGTCAGTTGCTGGTGTAGTGAGTTCTCATTGACAGTCGATTTCCTTTGTAGAAAAGATATAGGTATATGCATAAGTATGCTGCGCCAGTGGTCAGTGACTGCCGCGTTATCGACCCAAGCAGATTTATTAATTTTTTCTCTTTTACATAACTCGTGCGCTTTGTAATTTCTTATCGGTGGTAAATGTCCAGTTCAGAAAAGTTTCCGATAACGGAGTCGAGAAAATTAACGATAAGGTCGTCGCGTTTTACAAGGTGTGAAATTGTTTGCTCCAAGCCTCCGAGGATTGGTTATTAATACCAGTTCAGTACGAACCGGAGAAATATCAATTTGAATTCGAGATAGTCATGGTCTGCGGTTCGCTTCAAATTACAATCGCACTTTGCGGAAAATTGAGGTAGCCTGCTCCGATACAACTTCTTCGAACTGAATCTTTCAGCTCTACTCTCGCGAATTGAATTGCAATGTTTATGGAGCGCCGGCTACCAATAATCTATGAGGCTATTTCCATTCAGAAAGTCGCAAATTTTTCCCTTTCAATTATTTACCGTATTTCAAGAATATTCTCGCGAAAGGAAAAGTTAAGACTTTTACATTTCGTCATCTTTAATTGAATAGCTGAATAGCAGACGAGTAGTTATTCAAGGGGAGCGAACTACAAAGGCAGAAATAAAGGACGAAGTCCGAGATCTTAGAAACGCGAGCGAAAACTCAATTATTACGATAGCTACATTAATTATTCAAGTCAACTGGAAGCACAAAGTGCGAAGTCGCTAACAGTACTTAGCGCTTGCGCAACGCCCGCCGGCGCTCGTCAGCGCAACGTCCCGCATCTGACGAAACGTCGAACTTTCGTCTCTTCCCCCTATCTGCCTTCGAAAAAGGCGGAAAAAAGAGGAGAGGAGAGCGAGAATTCCGGCAGAGGTGCGTCGTCGAGTTCGGGGGGGCTGTCCCCCATCGCCCGATGGTCTCGCCGCCGTGGAAACTTCGCGCCGCGGAAGTCCCGGAAATTGCGCTGGGGAATTTTTAGTTCCCCGCTAATTTTAATAATTGCGTTCGCCGCGTTAATTTCGTCCCCGGCTCTCGCACCGGCGCCGGCGCATTAGCCGGCAATCATCGGATTTCGGAGGAATTTCGGGGTTATATTGCGTTAAAGAGTTCGCCGAGCGACAAACTTTCACGGATGGCGCGCGACACGTGTATATCCCCGATGAATAGGAGCGCCAGCGTTTCCGACGTCTGGAAAATTTTAAACGCGTTTAACGCCGTAATTTACGACGCGAGGCTTTTTGACGCGATTTCGGAAGTTTGTGGGAATTTAAAGTTTTGCAAGAGATTAATATTGTTTTATTAATGAAATTTATGTGAATATAATGCAAATTAATGAGACTGCGGGAAAATTATTGTCACAATATATCACAGATACTGGGTCGTACAAGATTAAAAGAAATACGGTAATATCACGAAGAAAAAAGCTGATATACTAAAAATTGAAATAGTTTTTGATGCTCTCACAGCTACCGTTATTGGAAAAATCACAACAATTTCTTGAGAAATTTACAAGATCGATAGCACACTTTATTAGATTTCCAATAAATTTTAAAAGAAACTATAGTAACTTATTATTTATAAGAAACTATTGGAATTTTTCCTTTAATTTCCACCTACGATGAATACATTAAAATTTACTATTGTAATTTTTAGAAGAGCATATTTTCGGTACAAAATCAAGTGGTAAATCAAATTATCGTTAAAGCTTAAAAAAGGCCGAACTGCACGAGCAACAAATTGAATCCTCGAACCCGATAACTTTCGCGCTCGCGAGCAACCGGATGTCCTCAAACGCTCGTCCATCCACGTCAGCTCCGGTGCGAAATGAAAAAAAGGGAAGAGAAAACCCATGCGAAGGATGAAAAAAAAAAGAGGAAGAGAGGGAAGCTCTCGAGCCACGTGACTTATGTAACCCGGGGGCACGGGAGCCGGCGTAAATAACCATAAATTCTCGCTGGCGCGGAGTCGCGAATTCGCGACGGCGCAAAATATCGGCGAGAGGCAGGCTTCTCGCGGGACAAAAGGAGAAGTGCGGCCGGGAGCGCGCCGCGAACGAAGGAGCCGAGAGGAGGCGAAGGAGAGGAGCGAGAGAAATCTCGACGTCTCGAAACCAGTTTCCTAACTGTACACAGGCGCGCGCAGCTTCTCCTTTCCCTCTTTCTCTCTCTCTCTCCCGCTCTTTTCTCTTCCTCTCTCTCTCTCCTCTCTATCGCTGCAGCGTCGATCTCGTTTTCTGCGCTTCGAAAACACGCTTACGTCGCCGAAAAATAACTGGCGCCGTCTCGCGAGCGCGCGAACCCTTGACCCATTTTTTTCGTCTCTCTCTCGCTCTTTCTCTTCATCCTTTTTTTTTACTTTCGAGAGCACGCCGATTTTTCTCTCGTCCTCGCGCGAGAAAACGAGAGTCGACGCTGCCTGGCAATTACCGAGAGGCTCCTGGCACGGTTCAACGCTAAGGAGCCCAATTGTCGATTCGCAGAGGTTTGTCGGCGAATTTCGGAGGATCTAATGGCTCCCATTGTTCCTGCCTGCCTGCAGCTGGGTGGGGAGAGCTCCAGGAGCTCCGTCGAAATACAGTTTATTTCCTATTCTTCTCGATGTGAATGGAATGCCATATAAGGTATATTAAATTAATTTAATTACGTTTTTAATTAAATCCATCCGCAATTCCAAATAACGTTGACGAGATGTGATATACAAACAAACGAAGAAACTAAAGTCGCCTGCAGATTTAAAAACAGGAATAAACAAACACGTTTATTCTACCCACAAAAGCATGAGCAATTCCATCCGCGCAGCCGTAGCGATCGCCGAATCCGTGAAATTTTAAACCGGAACGGGCGTGCGCGAGGCGTTTGAAAATTCCCGGAGGATTTGTGCGGTGACGCGTTTATTTTGCAACTTCACGGGGCCGCCGGTATGAAAAAGACGTGCGCGGCATAGCTCGGCTATCTCTCGGGTCGCGCGCGGTGCGACTTGTTTTGTAAGAACACCGAGAGCCTGTCCCCCCCGCTCCGGCGAGGTGTGCTAAGCCTCATTAATAACTAATGTAAAAACGCGCGGCTATCTCGCCGCGGAATTGATGTAGGCGCCGACCGCGCGGCCCCGTGGAATTCCCTCTCCTCCTTTTACGCCGCGAAATTTTATCCCCGGGACAATGTGTCAACGCGACTTTCTCCACGGACGGGAGGTGCGTATACGCGCTTGCGATAACGGCCGCCGGGGACAATTTATGCGGCAGATTAAAGACAATGACGGCTGCGTTATTTCAGTTTCTTCAAGTTCAACGAGATGTTCAGCAGTCGCGCCGGTTATTTATGGTGTCTCCACTTCGACGTTAAAGCGATAGTTCCTACGTGAAGATAAATTTTATACGGAAATTTAGCATAAAGCTAGAAAAAATTGCGGTACTAGTAGCAAATTGACATTTGTCAATTGGTCAAATGAAAAAAGTAATTACCAGATTTACAGTAAAAATTGCGATACTTAAACAAAATTAAAATACTGGTAGTAATTTTTCCGTGAATCAATTTTATTAGTTTGATCAGTCTCTAACTTCGTTTACTGTAGGATTCTTTTTTCCTCTTGTACAAGAGTTTAACGCCAACAAAAAACTACAGCTAATATACAAAAACACGTAACGTCAATGCATTCCGTCCGATCGCAGTAAAAGTAAACTATATACCGCGCAGCTCTAAAATCCGCATTTTTCCTTCTCGATCCATAGATCTGCATGTTAACGAAGCGACGCGGGGAATCCCCTGTCGCGCTCGCAAATTGAATTTTCGTCGCGCTCCGAAGGGAAGGAAGGTGCGGGCGAGCGCGCGCTTGAAATTTGCAGGCAGGAAAAGGGGGGTTGCGAGGCGACCGCCGATGCAACGGTTAAAAGCCGGCCGGCCGAGCGGAATATCCGCGCGGTAAATGGACACGCGTTCAATTATCATCGCGCGGCGTGCGCGGCGCGCATTTATCGCGAGCTAATAACGAGAGCGCCGCCGCGGTCGAGGTGAACGACCATCGCGGGTCGACGACCATTGCCCACCGTCCGCCGCTGCGTCCTAGCCGCGTGTCTCGCTGATTTTTTTTTTTCATACTCCGCGATTTTCGGGCGCGGACTTTTCGAGGCGCGCGACTGCTGCGCTGGATGGGGAGGGCTCCGATGCAGGTATTTCCGCGTTGCGCGCTGGCTGCATTGGTGTTATTCGGGCGAGCGGACTTTGCGGGCCGTTGCTCGCAAAAGGGAAGAGTTGAGGTATACAAAGTGGAATTTGTAATGTTATAGGCGCGGTGAACAATAAACTGGTTAACTATTTACATTCAAGTAAGAAAGTTGTAATTAATGAGCAGCTGAAAATTCGTAAGAAATTTTACAAGTATAAGAAACTTTTGAAATGTTAATTAATTGCTGCTGCATTTTATGCAAAAATTATTACTGTCGTGAAAATTTTCTTTAACCTCGTTTGCTGATTTCTGCAAAAGAGTAGAAAAAAACATTTCGCTTCAACTAAAAATATAAATCGTTTTATGGCTCTGAAAATGTCCTTATTACAGTCTAATAAGTTTTTATATCGTTTGCGCTACATAACTAAAGCATGCTATAATATAATGTGACAGCTTTCTAACTGTAAAAAAAATTACTAATTTGTTAACATTTTTATTACTTCAAGTATTAACCACATTTATTTATATTTAGATAAATTTCTAACTATAAAATTTGTTTTCAAAATTAATAATTTAAAAATTTAATTTCTTTAAAAGTTTTCATCATTATACAAATAATTCTATCCAATTACATTAACTAAACTTAAAAAAAATTCTCCAGTAAGTAAACAGCATTCAAACAAGAATTACTCATTACTAAAATAACTGAAAGCCGCAAAAGCTCGTTCAGCGAAATAGCCCACTCGCGTACCAATACTCGGTCCCGCCTCAGCAACGCGCTTCAAAGCCGGCAACAATCGGCTCGCGAATTCACTGCCGAGGGCCCGAAGCCCGAGCCGCAGGAGCTTCCGAAATCATCGCCCTCCGTCTGCCAAAAGCCTCCCCCCCCCTTAGGAATCTTGCGGCGCGGCGAAAATTCCGGGCGCGGAAGCTCGCGAGCCTTTCAGCGCGGCGATCGGAAACGGTGCCTCCTCTTCCGGCTTCCCGGGGGGGCGTCACGCTCCGCGGCGCCGCGCCAAAGCGCCTGACACGCATCGCGGGCCCCGCGCACTGCACGCGAATGCGGGGAAAAACGAGCGGTCAGCGCGCGGAGCCCCGGCGAACGATGCACCGGACGCCGCGGATTCGACGCTCCGCGTACCGGCCGTTGCGCGAGCGGCCCTTTTCCTTCGGGCCTTTTAAACGTTACGCGCTTGTGGTATTTTTGCAGTTTTTGCGGCTTTGCACGAGGGTAGTGCGGTTTTTTGAGGTGATAGATGATTGTTTTTATAAAATTGTACCGAATAATGTTTTCGTTCATTGTGTCAAGTAATACGTTTTAAAACTTTTTTATAGAAAGAAAAATTAGATTTGATACTTTTGTATAATAATATATTAACGTTTTTTAATTTAATTTATACTGCTGCAAATAATATAATACTGCAACTGTAAGTTTAATCATGTTTTCTTGCAGGAGTTTCTTTGAAAAGATAATTGAGGACAATCAGTAGAACGAGTCCAGTAAGGGTTAGACTCCTGGAAAATCATCGCGAGTGAAGAACCTTTCTCAAATTAAATTTCTTATTTCCGTAAAATAAAAATAATTTTCTTTGCTCATTTTATAAAATTATAAACAAAAGTTTTGCATAATAACGTAATTTCAGCACAAAAGAGCGTGAGCGACGTTGAAGCAAAATATTTGAGATTCCATTTGAATGGAATTGTTTCAAAATGATAACTAACCTTTTGTTATTAAATAATTCCATTCTTCCTGTTTAACGATAAAACTAATAAACGCGGCGCGATGAATGGAAACTTTTTTTTGAATGTACGCGTAACTGCTGCGTCGCTGTGATTACCAACGTATTGTGCGGATCTTAATTATATGGAATGAAAAAATGGGAAGCTCTTTATTTAGTTTAGAAATTACAGTTTTAGTTTAAGTAGTCAATGAGGATTCATTGTTTATTTAAATTAGTTTTAAATTGTAGTTTTATTTATAAGTTACTATAGACTGCAATTTAAACTGTCAGCTTTAGCGGTTAGCATCCTAACGTAATCAATAGTGATTAATATAAATTTTTTACGCGTCTTTTCATTCATTTGCGCTGAATAAAAGGAACTAATAAATCTTTTCATATACTTTTTTTTAGTTTATCGGATATTGCGCAAAGAAAAAGAAAGCTCGATATTACACCGTCTTTTATATAGCATTTGTAACCTTTGCAAGGCAAATGTATTCAGAGTTGACTTAATTAAAACCAGTAAATTGTCCCTTCAATTATAGTAACAAACAAACTGAATTTTTGTGACAATAGAAGCAAATTACAAAATATCAATACAATGCAGCACTATCCCGTTTCCGAAAATAGATATAAAAGTGTTTAAAAAAGCACGAAAATTGTTTTTAAAGATAATCCACACAAAAGGGGTATTGGGTGGTACCCCGTTTTTTCATCGGCAAAGAATTAAGCGGCTATAAAAATCGATGCGGATGGGCGACTAAAAAAAAAGAACCAAAAATAACAAAAAAAAAGAAGGCGGAAAGGTAAATTTGGTGAAGGTGATTTCATGCTATAAAAAGTTCCCGAACTCCTGTTTTTTCTTTATTATTATTTTTCGCCTCTCCGATAACGTAATTCTCGTCGCGATATGTTGTCATATTTAAAATCCAGTTATGTAAATTCAAAGAGCTTTTACGTAACCGTGAATAATAAACCGTGAATTTTCGAAGGCTCAGTTAATGCTCTCTACTATAGCCGCGCTGTTTTTACAATTATTTTCAATTATCGTTCAGTCAACGGATCGCAATTAAAATCCACAATAATCCCAACCCCAGTCTTTACATCTGCATTCAATTCTATAATCGTAATCCTTCGGAATCTTTCATTCCTCCTCAAAAAAAAGGAACTCGACTAATCAGCAAAAAAAATTGGTACAATACACCTCGCGCTGTATCGAACTTCGTTAAATCATCGCGCTAAAGAGGAAGAAAAAAGTGTAACTCGCCGACGCGCACAACAGGTGTAAACTCAATTCGCACTTAACTGCTGCATCATTAAAAAAAAGAGCGAGAAAGAAAGCGAACGAGTGGAAGCGCGAAAGACTTGCTCGTAAAAAGTGTCACATTTGCATCGCTCGCACACATGCAGACGCGGCGCTTATAGCACGCGGGTCACGTGACACGGAAGTAGTACAAACATTAAAGGCCTTTCACATTTCAAGGGCTAGTTCAGTCTATCGTCTTCGTAAAGCGAGCCTCGGAAAATTGCGCCGGGTATAATACCCGCGACGCTGCTGGTGGTGGTGGGGGTGGCTCGAATCGACGCTGGAAACTCTCTGTATCGCATTGCACTTACGTACTCCGCCGAGGAAAGGAGTATATTGCGTTTCAAAGCTGAGCGCGCGCGCGCGCGCGTGAAAAAGCGCCGTCCCGCGAATGTCTTTCACTCGGCGTTCTTTCCAAATATTATATGCCGTGCATTGTACGCGCGTTTCAAAATCGACACCTCGTATACGCGCCGTTCCCTTCTTTTTTACTCCCTCCCACACCCGCGATCGGGATGTTTTGCCTCGGCGCGATTTCAGCAAGGCGCCGTTTTTTCGTCGCTTGATCCTGTGTATTGACCGGAGGCAAGGTTAGCGCGCACGGGGAAAAGCGAGTTTTGCCAGGTGGAGGTGGCGAACTAATCGGGAATGTCTGGAGTTAATGAGGTTAAGTATTAATGGCTGTTTTCTTTAATCGCCGACTTCGTAACGTTTTACTCGGACGAGGCTAATGACAGGTAGGCTATACATCTTCTAAGCGGTATAATTATGGCGTTACGTCGAGCCGAAGAATTCGTCGACCTACACTGCAAAATTTATCGCTGCGTTGCGCAAAGCAAAAAGTGTATTTTTCGGAGCCGCATACTCTTCCTGGATCCCAAAATTCCCCGAATAACCTACCTACCGTAGGTCACTCACTATAGCAGTAATCCGACAATCGATAGTTAGCTTGTATACCTACGTGGAGGAAGCCTCCGGGGTTTCAACAGGTACGTCGAAAATCACCGCACGGTCCAGCGTCGCAAAACGATTATCCTCTTGCCATCCGTTAGTCGTGGATCCACATCCAGGCCAGCGGCTCCAGCGCGGATCTGGCACCAGCGGTAATAAAAGGAAAACCAAGAAGAGGAGCCGATCTCGCTCGCGACGTCCAAGTTCGAACTCTCCCACGACTATCCTCTGTCCCTACCTGTACCGAGCGCGAAAAAAAGCTCGCGCACACACGCCAGCGAGCAGACGCTTGGCCCGCGGCACTCTTCCCATCGGCGGCGTCCGCACTTCTCTCGCGATCATGCACCCCGCACTAACACCTCGGTGTCGTTACGCCCGCACTGCTCGCTCGGTGAACACACCACCCCCCGGTCGGAGGAGGCCGCGCGGTGACACGGAGCACGGCGCCCGCGCGAAGCACCGTGAAAAGAATCGGGAGGCGAACTGACACGTATGTGCGCCGCTAGCGTTGCCGCAACCTCGTGCCGGCTTCTCTCTCTCTCTCTCTTTCTCTCTCTCGCTCCGGGCCGCTCGGTCTCGCGGTGCCACTTTGGACTCGCGGCTGCATTCCCTCCAGAGAGTTCCGAGTCCGCGCGCGCGGCTCGCTCACCTGGACGCTCGTGGTGGAAGGGAGAGAGAGAGAGGAGGAGGAGGAGGAGGCCAGGCGGCGATATTTACCTGGCGAACGGAGCCGGGGACGGCCGAGCGAGCGCGAGCAGGGCCGAGCCGATCGACTGGACAGGCGGCGGCGGGTCACCTGCGCGCAGGCGGCCGGCCGCGATGACGTTACCGTCTTAGAGCTCAATTTTCGAGTTTTGTTTATAAGCAGGCTGAGAAGGATTGTTTGTGCCCGCTTTTTGGAGTGATACGCGTTTCGGGTTAGCGATGAAATGGTTGGAGAGAAGATTTAGTTGCATTCTTTTTCGTAAAGCATTTTTTTGTTTATTATAATTGATAATTAAAAGATGTTTTGTTTAGAACGAAATATCGTTGTTAGAAGTGTATACTTTGCAGCAAATGATTCGTAAAGAAATAGAATGAAAATTTTATTAATTTTTTGTATAAATAGTATTTTGCATCTGATTTATTATTCAATTAACAAATTTATAAAGTACTGATATAAAACTGTTATTTCATTTTCAAGAAAAAAGGATACTGTTTAAATAGGTTTACGTTGGATAACGTCATCCTTTTGCGCTAGACACTCGCGATCAATTTTTATCTTCCGTCGCAGCGGGATCGGAGAAAGATTACTCGGATTGAAAGTGTGTCATTAGGTGGGAGTGTCTATCGTATTTGTCAAGAAATCTCGTACTTCACGTTCAGGGAATGCAACTTTTTTTCAGATACATGCAGAACTGTTATTCAACCACAAACTTCAATTTACTATGGATCAGACGGGCACTTCACGGTTACTATCACAAATTTAATCAATAAAAAAATAAAAGCTTCTTATCATATCGACCCATCACAATACAAGAAATAATGACAGCAGTAAAATGGCCTTGCCTTATTAGAATATGTGAAAAGAAAAAGTTACTAATGTGAATTCTGTGTGAAAATTCCATTACTTTGTGCATTAATTTTCAATTTGTCTTAACCTATTCAGTTCTATTCTAAGGATTAATTAGTCGATACTATTAATAATATACAAATTATTCTATCGATTATTTTATATGCTTGCTAAACAAGTCTTCCGTACTTTGCGTCGTCATTATTATACTTATTTGTCCTTTTCATTCAATAGTACAGTTTAACATGTACAGTATGGAAGAAAATTTTATAGTGAAAGTACAAAAAAGTTATTTTTAAAAAACACGATAAATTTTTCCCTACAATTTTATATGCAAATAGTCGTGACACGAAACTGATAGAAAAGATTAATAATTAATAAAAGAATTACTCTCGTTAATTTCAAAAATCAGTTCACTGAAAAATGTACTGGAACATAAGCAAAGCTAAGAAGACATCTACCTCAACCAATTTCTCTCTCTCCTGTTAATTCCGTTCGAAGTCGCGTGCACCCATAAAACGAAAGCTCCTAAGACGCGCGACAGTAGCGATTTTCCTCGGATTCCGAGTGTCCCCGCCGAAGCGACGACTGGGCGATCCATTTCGCCTTAGGCGGGCCGAAGTAAGAGCAGCGCGCTAATTAATTAAATCGAGAGCTCGGAGAACCCCAAGACCCGGGCTCCTCCGTCCGCCTCGCGTTAAGGCGACTGCGAGCGGGGGCGGGGACGACGACGAGACAATGACGGGATCGCCGATCTCGCCTCCCGCCCGACACGAAAAGGCTCTCGCCGCGCGGCGAGTTCGAAACTTGGACGCGCGAAGACCCTAAAATTCGAGCGATCGAAACTCCCCCGCGAAAAGTCAGCCCGAAGGAGGGCCATTTCCGCCGCTAGGCTGGAAGGAACTATTCTCACTCCTTCGAGTTTGTAGTGTATTGATGTAGGGGTGAAACGTTTATTTCTTTTTTTTTTATTTGAGAGAGAGGGGCGGATTTTCGCGAGATTTTCCAATGGGTCGGTGTGTTTAGTCTGGGTCGAGCGAGGTAATTAAGTTTTTCGTGGATTACATATCTTCTTTGTGAGATTCATTATAAAGCGTCACAAAAGCTATTCATTAAATGGTTATTAAACATACACCTGATGTTTATAATTAGATGCGGGTTTCATTAATGCTGTGATGTAATTTCATGAGCGTCTAACATAAACAGATTTTAGTGAGGTTACAATTTTCAAAGTAATTGAATATTTTTCGTCCTTTATCTTTAAATTTAGGTGTTTTTTATCTATTAGAATTAAAAATTACAATTATTTAAAAAAAAGAAGGATAAATCAATCTGATTTAACTTTCTACAAGGACACCCCTATAAAAATGCAAAAGGCACTTTTTGTCGCACGGATTGAATTCACTTCCTCGAATCTCACGTCCGCGTCTTTCGTCAATAAAAATTCATCAGCCAGCTTTCATTAATCGCGGAACTTGGCGCCTTCCTCGCAATTACGCCCCAGAAAAAAAAAACTGTCGAGGAAGCTTCCTCCCGTTTTGCCCACCGCCCTTCCCACCCCTCCAGCTCGAACAAGACGGATTTCATTACACGCCGTAATTATACGTTCCTCCTAGTATAACGCAAAGCATTCCCTTTTCGTAGCAGCGCACCGGAGACAAATGAAAAATATCGAGATACAAGAGACGAGGTAACAAGTAGCTTGTCACAAACAAATTAAATTCATAGAGATTGTCTTGCGTGTCAACTGAAGTCGTATAAACGGATTAGCTGCGTTTTTATAATTTAGGTCTTCGTGATATTTGAGTAATTAAATTACGGAGGTGTTGATAAGCTTACAGCTTAAATAAGTGATAATAATTGTTCAATCGTTTAGTAAAGTTTCCTTTCGTATACAAGATAAGGAGTGGAACAGATATTCTGAAACTTTCAAACGTCATAATAATATTTTTAATATAAGGCAATTATATTCAATTAGAATTGATTTGTTATAGTACACTCTAAAATGTAAAAGTCATAAAAAAATATTCAATTGTTCTACTTTGTATACTTTCACATCTTATCTATTCGTCTTAAATTCATGTTTTTTCCTACAGGACATTCAACTACCTGTCCACTTTTCAATGCACTTCTTAAAAACCACTTAAAAGGACACCCAAAGAATGAAATGAAAAAAAGTAAATCAAAACGTCTCTCACGACGTGACTCACCCATTTTGTTGCCGCTCCTCCGCCGGACCCGCAGGCATATCGTCCTGGACTTGATGCACTGCAACAAGAATCCACAGGCGCGTGCATTAGCGCGTGCCCTCGTCATTCGTCGCCCCCCCGGCAATGAAAGCCAACCCCCTTCGACGAATAATTTAAACGCGCCGGCTTGGACGCGCTCCAGGCCGTGATCTCGCGATGATGCGTCGCGAAATTTTTACGAGTCGACGGATCGGCTGGAGCGCCGCCAAGCTTTTCGAAATCCATGACCGCCGCGGCTTATCACGCGACCTCGCCGATGATTTTCCGCTCGTCCGCGCGCGCGAGCGGGGCTATATCGCTCGTAACTCAAGCTCCGCGCGCTGGAAATTGCCTCGCCGACGAGTCTAATGCACACGGGGGCTGTACGCGCGCGCGCGCGCTGATTTACGGGGCTGGATTAGCGGGTTATGAGTTGTGCGATTAATTTTTTTTTTCTCTCTTTTTAGGGGTTTTCTTAGATCGCGGTTTTGAGGGCGAATCGTTATTGCGCGCGGGGAAGGCGGCGTCTTTTTTCTCGCTTTTAACCTCTCGCGGAGCTTTGCTTGGGCTCGTTTGATATTTTCATTCGTTTCTCTTGCGAGAGAGTTTTAATTTGCATAATTTTTCTCCGCGCGCCGGGGCACCCTATCAGCTGGGAGGTAAGCGCGAGAATCGCGCTCCCGAAGGGACGGGTAATGAATTTTTAGCGCGGGAATAGCTGAATTGATATTATTTCCAATTAAATTTTTTACTTAATCTCGTTTTATGCAGATAAAACGTATAATAAGGCAGTGAAATAAAGTAAATCAATTTTTATACACCGTTTCAATCGTACATTTCGAAGAGTCTATTAAATTTTTATTCTTTTCGAGAAATATAAAGAACGGCTTTAAATCCGTCCTCGGATTTCGCAAAAATTTATACCCATCGAGCGTAGCAAAAATAAGTAGAAAATGAGGAAAAAAAAGGGAATTTAAAAAAAAAGATACGCCAAAAGTAAAATGCCACAATTTACTTCTCTTTTCAAGCACTTAATGGAGCCAGGAGTTTCGTGCGTCCGCTCGGAGCGGAATCCGGGAGGCGGCGGAATTCCATAAATCCACGGGGCACATCCTCCTTCGCTCAAACGCCCGTTTTTAAGGGTAACTTTCGTTTTAAAAAGTTTATCGGGCCGCAAGCTCAGTGTTTCGCGCAGTCGTACGCGGAACTCGATAAACGCGGCTTTGCCGCGAGGATTTATATAAATGTCGCGCGGCCGACGCGACGGCCGGGGGATGTAGGGGGGATAAGATTCACCTGGTGTATGTGTTGTATGACTTCGTTGTGCGTCGCGTTCTCGAGGGTGCGCCCGTTCACCTCGAGAATCTCGTCGCCGATCTCCAAACTGTCCGCGCTGTCCGCTGGCGAACCTGAAAACAACAAAAGTCATAGATAATATTCTTGATTTTATTATTTAAAATTATAATAAATAATACTAATAATTTTTAAAGTTTTTCCCTAATTTCGTTAGGTTAGTCCATAACTCTTTGTTCTTAGAAACATTTCTGTATAGTAGGTCGTACTTTACTACTGAAAATCTAGACCCCATTTGAATTAAAGGTGGAAAAGCTTTACAACCTAAATGTGAATATTACATTTGCTATGCACTCGTACGTACACACATCACTCATTTTAAAATATTAATTAAGTTATTTCGTTTTGTTTAAATTTTGTTTCAACAGTTGTACTTTTTAAAACCTATGTTACAGTAAAGCGTAAAACCGCAAAATAGAAAAGAATTCAATAGTCTAGACGCAAAATGCATATAAAATTCACCCTAAAAGAATAAAAGGAAAAAAGGGACGATCTTCGAGTTTCACACGGAATACATCACAAAGCCGTAAAGATCCCTGGGCTCTTCGCGGAAGTTCCAGCGCTAGCCTTGCGAAAAAAAAGGGGAGGGGGGAGAAAAAAAATCGGGCCGTACCTCAATAAGCGAAAGAGAGATCCATCTCATTATTTTCACGCTCCATTCTTCGCGATGGAAGTGCAAATATACGAGCGGCGAGCGCGCCCGCGCGTCTTGAAATAAAAATAGCGGTGAGGACGGTAAAGAGCGAGGAGAAGGAGAAAAAAAAGAGGAGGAGAGGAAGGAGTTGTACCGGGTGGAACTGTACCTCGGGCGGCGGTCGCTTTCGACTTATCTTAGAAATTTCCTCATTTCCCGCCAATAAAATTTTACGCAGGGAAAATACCGAAGTCGGCCGCCGGCGGGATCGCCCGAGTGCAGGATAAAAGTCGAGGAGGAAAAAATGTGGCGGTGGCGCGTTAAGGGAGGAGGAGCCCCGGAGATCGGAGCTTGCCGCGACTCAAAGGGACTATCGATGACTGCGCAGTTTCAATTTTTTCACTGTTTTTTTATCGGTAATTTGATTAGCGGTATTTTTAGTCGGACTATCTGTGTGGAATCGATGATTTCCTTTCTTTATATAATAAGTGGTTGAGAAAAGGAGCGCACGGCTTAACTTGGCCATTCGATATTTAGATGCCAATATTTATGTGCAAGATTTATCAAGAACTTTTCTGTAGTGCAATTTCAATTATATTATTATATTATTTTCTTAAAATCTTCTAGCAAGATTACATATAGATTTAGAAAAAAAACGTGTAATTAATTTAGAAATTTATATTTTCTCGATTTTTCTAGTAAGAGGCCTATTTTTCTCAGAATGCAATCTTTCCAACAATCACTTACTCCACCTCCTGATCATTTCATCAACGACTTCAAAAGAAATAAGAACCGCGAGACGCACGTGCGCGGTCGTATGATAAGGTACATGCAATCAAGTAGTAAGCGGGCGCGGTATGGTCAGACATGCGCCCGGCCAGACGCGATATAGAACAAGGGCTGCGCGAGCTCGCGATCTCGGGAATTAGCGGCCGCGAGTGTCGGCGGAACTGCTCCCCGTGATAGCCCCGCCTGCCCCAGTCGTAAAGAGTCGAGAGGTGCAGGCTTTTTCCAAGCAACTTGGAGAGGCTCTCGGCTGGATCGACGAGAGCCGCCAGACAAATTAAAAGTTGCACGGTGAAGTGAAATTTAACTTTCGACTGTTAATAAGCCTGGTTTTATTGTTTCGATAAGAGGAGTGATTGTTAGTTTTTGTGAAAAAAAGATAAGGCCAACTGACGATTTTATCTTGTTTATTTATGATTTAGAAAATGTAAAGTTTAACATTTGCATATTTTCCTTCGAGAGTATTTTGAAATTTATTTTAAATCTTCAATGATAGGATACTTTTACATGAATATAGAAAGAAGAACGAGTTTACGAAAAAAAGTTTTGCGTTACACGAAATGGAACTTCATGCGTTGTGCTATTATTCGAAGGAGGAAAGGTCAGATAGTAGATTTCATACCTGCACGCGAAGTTCTGGCGGCGATTTTCAAAAGTTGGTATTACAAGATTTTAATACCAGCGCGCTCTATTCAAATTTTCTCATTACTTCCGACCGAAATGGTTTCCGTGCCATATTAAACACACGTGATTCAAACTTTCTCAAACGTAGCATGTGTAGTACGTCACATAAATAACCGACCTCTGGAAACTTTTTAACCTGACCGCAGCCAAAACCACTACTCAGCTATGCGCATGATCATCCTTTTTTTCATTTTCTCGTCTTACCCAGCATTTAATTTATCTGCCATCAGAAAAAACTAACTGTTGCGTGTTTTTACTTTTTGCAGTAACTTTTTCAGTAAAATATCATAAAATTCATAATAAAAGTTTTCAAGTTTAAAAACTGAGTGCCATTGTTTAATTATATCATCAATTTTAAAAATAGTAGAAAGGGCAACACTTTTAGATAGAAAAACTCTGTTTCAGAAAAAATTAATCTTCTCTAAGCTCACTTTTCAATCGAATCGAGTGATTTTTTTACTCTTTGTTGGGATACCTTTGAGATCAACTTACAAAATAAAAAATTGATATCAACTTTATTCGCGTTCATTCGAAAACAACAACAAATTCAATTTCATCATGAAAGTACTACACGATCCATTAAAAAAAAGGCGATATCCAGCGCAATTCAATTTTCATTCGAATAAAACATTTTTTGCCAGCATCGACCCCTTTAAAAAAAGAAAAAAAAAGACAAATACCCCGTATCTCACAGCTAACCCACTTTCCTCCCCCTTCGAATCCTTCAATTGCAATCTAATCGCTCCGGAGGAACGCAGCGTCCACCTCGTTCACGGGCGAGAAATCAAAAGAGCCTCGTCCGAATCGATGGTCGCGAATCCTCGCGCGCGCGCGCCCAAGGACCCCGGCTCTCCCCGCGAGGAGAAATTAATAAAAAATAAAGAGGGAGGGTGAAAAAGGGAGGAGGCGAGCGCGCAGCGGCCGGAAAAACGGGGTCTAGGTTCGCCGGGGCGCGCCGCAAGAAGAAGCTCTCGTTTGCTCCCCCTCCGCGGCATTCAGGAAAAAAAGGAGGCCAGCGCGGCGTTAAAAAAAAGGGGGAGAGAGAGAGAGAAAGAGCGAGCTCTCTCAATACCCGCCGCGAGCGACGAGCGAGTAATCTTTAAAGGGGAGACGCGCGCGCACTAACGGGGTGTATACGCTGAGCTCACGTGCGCACCATGTGACACGCGACCTCGCGCCAAGACGAGGTACTCTTTTTTTCTCCTAGGTTTCGATAATTGCGGGATGATATCGGCACTACGTCGTTTATGCCTATTTTTCGGAACTTTGAGTTTATCATTTAAGGAGTGTAAGCAGATTCGATAGCTTATTTTTGTGAATTGGATTGGACGGATAGTTTTATCGAGGAATAAAAAACAATTCAGTTTCTAATAATAATGCATTAATAATAGTTCATCCTTGTTTCATTTATTCATTAAGTGAAGGATAGTTTTATTTCAGTTTTTTTTGTAATTTTAGTTCTATTAATTAAAATAAAAACGTACGTTGCAAAAGATCTTTCATAAATTCAATTAATTTTTTCGATGTGATCGTACAAGTATTTTCCTGCAAACTTAATAAACTACATCCCCTCATATCGGCTGCACATTTGTTTCCAGGGTCTACATTTTTTCATTAAAATACGCGACCGTCATACGAGCTTATAGATAAGACAATTTTAATTAAAATCGAAGTATTTGATGTTCATTCATATTACGTGTTACTATTTATGAAAAAAGTTTTAAGATTAATAAACTTGACTTTATATCCCTCTAAACTTTCATAGTATTTCCAGCAATAAAGTTATTATTATAGATATTATTAATAAAATCATATTACAAAAAGTGCAAGTTCGCTCCTTGTAAGAAGGATTTAAGTTTTATAAGAGCCGCTGAAAGTTCTAGTTAAATTTTTTTCCTCAGAAAATCTGGATATAAAGGATTTGAAAGTTCGCGGCATGAAAGTTAACCTTTCGAAGCCATCAAAGGGTTAAGTACTCCGGGTAACGATCGCTCCGAAAGCCGAAAGGAATTCGGTAGCCGATAAAGGAGGATTTCAAACTATGAAGTTTAATCAAGTGGCTCGGTATAGATTAAACAAAAATCGTTAAAACACAATTTGCCGCCGCAGCCGAGCATGCAAACAGATAAATTCGCGCGCGCTCGTTCGGCTTTCGCGGCTCAGCCAAGCTCGAACGCCTAATTTTTAAAAGTTCATCAAAAAAAAAAGAGCAGCCGCCCGGGGAGTTTCTATTTTATTTTTAATAACTTCAAAAGCGCAGTAATAATTTTATTCTCGCGCTGAATGAGCGGCAGCGCCGAGAGAGAGAAATCGCTTCCAGGCGTTTCGACGTTGATATCTTGATTAAAACGTTAATTTTTAATTGTCGCTAAAATTAAAGTGGCGCGAGCGTATTACTTGAATAAAACCTAGAATCGGAGCGCTTTTAATCGAAAAACTTTCTTGGAATTCCGATGACACCGCCGCGCCATTTATCACTACCTCCCGGATATCGAGGTTATGAAATTTCTCCCTCTCTCTCTATCCCTCAAAAAAAAAGAAGCAAAATTTCAAAAGAAGCGGAAAAACACAGACGAGTGTAAAATCATCGCGTTCGATTTTAACGATCCGCAGCGCGCGGTATACATTTTGAGAGCTAAAGAGCGAATATTGCGATCCGCCGGCCTTATCGAGTCGCCCGAATGCAAACAGCGCGCGCGCGCGAGGGGCAAGACGAGCAGCGGGGGAGAGCAGTTCAAGTTTTAATTACTGCGCGCGCGAGCCGTGGGAATATCGAAAAAGCGCCGATAAGGGGTTGCCGCTGGAGGAGGTGAGGGGGAGGCGGAAATCCTTCGGACGCGAATAACGACTCGGAACAATGCCCGAGGAATATCGTCCCTTCGATTTCTTTTCTCTCGAGCCGAAGGCCTTTAATGATATATATAACCCCCGCGAAGACGAGAGAAAGAGAAAGAGAATTTAATCGCGGTGAAAAAATTTATTATGCGTAAACTTGTTACGCTTGCGATTTTTTTCTTGTCGTTTGATTTTACAGTGCTTTGTATAATTCATGACGTTTTATGGCTTTAAAACATTCAGATCAGAATTTACGTGATTAATTTTTAGCGGCAGTTAGAATTCTGTGATTTTATTGTCGCGTTTGCAATAATTGGGGTATTTTTAAATATGTGAAACAACTGGGGTGATAGTTCGAAATTTACTACGCAACATAAACGCATCAACAAATTCTGCCCAAATGCATCTATGCAAATTTGGAATTTGCATATTTTGAATTTTCATGACTTGAAACAATTACGCTACAAAGCGAATCCACTTAATATACGGACATTGTTTAGATAATTATTTCCGTTATTAACATTTAAACAATGAGCTAGCCAACCAACTATTTATTGTGTTTGTAAACACCATGGCGTATGTTTTTTCGTTAAAAGCAAGCTTTAAAATAATAAAAATTAAATAAGAACTTAGTATAAGCAGTTAAGAAAAACTTATAAAACCTATGTCATTATTTAGAGCGCGAAACAGGTTAATCCTCTTAGTGCAGGGAAACTTTTAAAAAATCTGTATCGAAAATAAGTGTCTTGCTTGATCCGACTGGATCTACTTAAGTTTACTTACAGCTTTGGTAAGATCAAATTATTTTTTATACATTTTTTCATAGTTCATTTATCAAATATATTTTTATAAATGGATCAAGGATTTAAAATTTTTATAGTACAAATACAGTTTGTACATTCTTTTGTCCTCTTTCGTATGCCTTCGCATGCTTAACAAGTATTAAATCAGCTTCTCCAGCTTTCTCAATGAAACCAAAAATATTTTTGTTGACATATTCTCGCATCAATCGAAATCGTCTCACTGCACCCCGTTCTCATACCCCGATAAAAAAAACCTACCAAACAATCCCCAAAAATAAAACCGAGCGTACGATGCAAGATAAAACACACAAAAACCGGTGACTCACCGTACAGCTTCATCTTGCCGCTGTGATTCATCAGAATGATGATGTACCCTCCTAGGTCGACCATGTTGCCGGCGGTGGGTCGCGTCCCGGGCGACAACGACGATCACTGCTCGACTACGACTTCCACCTCTCTCTCTTCTCCCAAGAGAGATATCAGGGAAAGAACGAAAAAAAAGGGGGGACGGGGGGTGGTGCCGACTGAACGGTCAAGCGGCTGGTCCGGGCATCATCAGCTCGGCCGCGGCATCGCCGTAAAGTCGCTCGCGGATCACTGGAGGAGTGGAGGGGGGCGGGGAGTCGGGCCAGCCGCGGGTGGCCACTGGGGGGCGGCCCGCCGCCTCGCTACATCTTCCGCGCGGCGGGGCCGCTTCAGTAGGGGCGCGCCTCCGGGTGTCGGTCGCTGCCGCGGCTGCCGGACGCGCAGGGGCGCTGAGCCGCCGCGGCCGGACCGCAAGGCAGCAGCCTCCGCTCGCGCTCCCGCTGATTCAGCTCCATCGTTCGATCTGGAACAGAGAAGCTCGTGAGGTGACTTTTTTTTTTCTTTTTCTTTTGAGAGGTAAAGTAATTTGAGCTCGGGATTTTGAAACGCGGAGACTGGAGAGCGAACTTGGATTGGCGGGTTGCTCATTTTGTCTAATTGTATAAGAGTGAAATACTTTTAAATAAGTGACTTTGATCATGACTTTTTGATCAATGTGAAAGCAGTTTATAATTTTGAAATTAGTTTTGTTATTTTATAGTTTCTTATTAATGAAATCGACAAAAATTTTTTAAATAAAAAATCGCTACTGACCATGAATAATCTAATAATAATCGATTGAACCCTTGCAATTACTGTAACCAAATATTGTTTAAATTATAATAAATAATCCCTCGGTTTACATTATCCGGAAAATTGAATTGAGGTTAATTGAGAGATAATTGGTTTTTAAATTAAATAAATTATGTTGAAATTGGAATTTAAATGTTGTTTTAAAAGTTAAAATGTTTGCTTTTGAAAAATTAAATAACTGAATTTATTATCACGATGTAATTTTCTATACCCAGAATTTAAACTACCCAAAGAAACCGCTTAACAGACAGCAAAATTAAACTGGAAATGCTTTATTATGAGGAAAAAAAACTGTTGCAAAGAAATTAATTGAACGTCAATCAAAAAACTTGAAAGAGCACTACATTTTATAAGAGCGTAACTTTGTTCACTATATTTACACCAGCAGACGGTCATTCCATTTATTTTAATTAAAAAAAATGTGACACTTTTTATATATCGGGTGCATCTTGTTTCTATTTTTATATTTGGTGGTCTAGAACTAGTGACGGTGCATTGGAAGGCTTACAACAGTTTATTCAATAACTATGATATGTTCGGTGAAAAAAATTCAGACAATTAATTAAAAGTGTCTATCATCAAAATGTATAGTTACTGTTCTCCGAATCGATTCATGCTACAGCCAAAGGTCATTTCTATTCTTGATACGGACTAATTGACCGTGCAAATATAAATCAAATGGTTATTATTACTATTTATATACGATATTGATATATTTATTTAACAAATATTGAATTGAGAATTAACATTTTAATATTCACCAATATTCATAAAGTCCCAATAAAAAAGCTAAAATTTATTATACTAAAAAATATTTTTTTTTTTAAATCGAATGAAGATTGTTGAATACTTAGCACCATTTTTTACAATTTGATCAAAAACTATATTTACCGTTTTTAAAGGCTTAAGATTAAACTGAAAAAAGCGGCAGAGATTACACTTAGAGAAACGACAGACTGAAAATTCTCTCTTACACGAGAAAAAAAAAATGATTATTTCGGAAGTGTAGGGTAGGTTCTGGGCGAAATCTGCTCGGCGTAATCCCTCATTAGTCTAAATATTTCCGAGTGATGCGTTCGAGGCGCACAATGGCAGCGATATCCCGCCCGCGTGCTTCTTTATGCTCGTACTTCGTCCGTACCCCCCGCGGTAAAAACTTCTCCCATCTGACGGCGACGTCGAGAGCGCGCGGATGCACGAACGACGCGCGGGCGCGCGATCGCCGCAACTTTTCTGCATTCAGCGCGTAACGATGGATTAATTCAATTTCCCAGCACAATGCGCGGCTCATTGTTCCGCGTAAGGATAACTATTTCAATGGGGGAGGGATTAAAGTCATTGACACCCGCCTCGATCTATGCGCATATTTACGCGCGCCTAGCGAGCTTTTAGAAGCTGATGCAAAGTGGCGTGAATTTGCCGCTGTTCAAATGACGTTTGTTTGTAAAATCATACAGCGATTGGGTGACTGTTCGATTTTGAATAGCAATCGGCAATTGAATTATTTATTTTTTAAGATATTCCTCTGCAAATATCAGCGAGTGAAATGCAACCGCATGCACTTATTTAATGTTTTAAGTTATCCAGTTATCGGGTAAATTAATGAATGAATGGTCACTTATTTTAAATTGAAATCCGTACTCATTTGTCGCTTGAATTTTGATGCAGTGTTTTTTGCTTAACACATTTTAATTTACTTTAAATTAATGCATTATATTCGTTACAAAGGATTAAAAACATTAGCCAGAAATCGTTTAACTCATGCTTTCTAATTACATTCGGCCACGAAAAATTGTATCCACTTAACGTTCCCTCGCACTTAAATTAGCGCGCAAACATGAAACACTTCTAAAATCACGCCGTACCGCGAAGGGGAAGAGCATCGTCGACACGTCGTTCACCCCAAGATAATAAAAATCCCCTCCACATCGGGAGAAACACTCGCACGCCTGACTTTAGACTCTGCCGCGAGTATAGGCACTCGCGCGCTCGCCTCGGCAACCGAGAGAGAGCAGAAGCCTGACCGTGGGAGGCGGGCACGGGCGGCAGGGTCGCGTGTCCGCGAAAAGGGGAGCAACGAAAAAAAAAAGGGAAACACGAAGAGCGGAGAGAAAAAAAGCCGAGTCGCGCGAGGGAGTGAGAGGGAGAGGAGGCGAGGGCAGTCTCGGGATCGCAATATGGGTTAGAGCGGGCGCGCGCGAGGGTGAACAGGGTGTGGGTAGTAGGAGGCACACGACGACACCGCGCGCTCACAGCGCACCCGCAGGACCCGAACGAAACTCCGCGTCCAGGAGGTCGCGCTCGGACACGAGGCCTTGAATCAAAATAAAAAAGACTTTGGCGAGACGACGGGCTGCACTAACTGCGCCCCGATCGAATCGAATATGCAAAACAGCCAGTCCTCTCGATTCAGGATCGCGAAACGAGCATCCAGTCGCTCTCCAGGTGGAAACTAGCTACCGCCTCGGGAGCAGAGGAAACTGGCGGGTCCTTACGCGAGCGGCTCTCGGCGGACGGTCGCCCGGACGCTCCATCCGGGCAGCTCGCCCGCTCTCTCGCCACCTTCTCCTCTTCTTCTTCTTTTTTTCGAGGTTATATACGCCTGAGACTCTCGGGGGTGGACGTCGACGCGACTCCGGACTGGTTGGCGCGAGCGCGCACACACACGCGGCTCGGGGACGCGCGAGCCTCGGACCCGGACGCGCGCGCTCTCCGGGTGACTCGCCGTCGGGGGAGGCCGTCGGCGCGGATCGCTCGCTCCGATGCCCCGAGACACACTCTTCCGCGTTTCGCGAGCGCGCCCCACTCGCCACGGACGGGCCGCGGATGCTGGGGAGTTTACGCCTCCCCCCCCCTACCTCGCGCCTCGCCGACCTCCCTCCTCCGCCACCCCCGGCGACCCCCGGCCCGAGCGCGAGACTCTCCGCGGCGGGTATTTTACTCGGGTAACTTTTCCCGGCGGTGCGGGGGGCTCGTTTCAAATGACGGCCAGGGCCGTATTGTACCCGCGGTCGAGCGAATTTTTTTACGGGTGAGGAGATTGTACCCGAGGGGGTGAGGTTGCGCGGTCAGTAGTTAGAGTACGCACTCGGTCAGACATTTGGTTAAATTTAAATCAGATGTTTTTATTAACTATGTTTCTAATTTTGTTGATTAATCATTTATTGTGATATCTTTTTGAATCAATTTAAAATTTTATTTTAATAATTATTATAAAAAAATTAGAAGACATTGCAGTGTAGGAGATCTTAACCTGGTGATTCAAAAGTTAAAATAAAGTATTTTATGTTTTTCATATCAAATAAACGTAAATTTAATTTTACAATTATACTCATACATTCTTAAAAAAAATATAAAATTAAAAAAGGAATGATTAACAATTACATACAAAATTATAAAGATACTTTAAAAATAATGCTGCCTAAACTAAAATTTTTGGAAATTACAGTTCGACGTTCGAAAGAAGTAATTACCGCAAACTCAAAGTAGCCGTGCGAAAGAAGTACGAAAAAACCCGCGTCTCCGTAAACGCCGCGGGTAAATTACGCGGGCGGAATAACCTACGCGGATAAAATCCGCGCGCTGGCGTGGCCGCCCGCCGCGGCGACAGAGAGGGATGCAGCCAGCGAGATCAATATAGGGGGATGCTGTGCGCGGTGGCGGCGGCCTAGGCTCTCTCCTCTCTCTACTCTCGCCGCCCGACCGTCAGAAAGAACTTCGAGTGCGCGCGCGGCCGACCCCGCACGCGCACTGACTCTCCCCCCTCCCCGACCCCCCCGCTCCTTTTCCCTCCCTCTCGGCTTTTTTCAAAATTGCTCGGTATCGTTTTCTTCTTTTTTTTTATTTGCCTGGGTCTGCAAGCGGGCTCGGTTGATTAGGCCGGATCCTACTTTCAAATGGAAGTTGTACTTATTTTTGCTCGAAGGAATCCGCTTGGAGAGCTTTAGGTTCGCTTGAAAATTTATAAGAAATTTTAATGTGCCTTTATTTTTTTAATGAGTACTGGAAAGTGACTTATTAAAATTATACGAGATCCTTTATTTTATGGATAACTGAGTTTGATTGTATTATTCGAAGACGTAAATCATTTTTATTTCATATGGAACTTTATATTTTTAAAATTAGAGAAATGCTTATTGATAATAACTTTTTTGCAATAAAACTTGCAATAAGTCAAAAAGAAATATTTACGATTAAATCGTAAAAAAGAGTAGGAATAAAGCTTTCACAATCTTCAATAAACTTCTTTTTATTTGAACTTCATAAAGTTGTCAAGAATAAAGATAAAATATATAGGTTTAACTTTAATTAAATGTAATAATTTATTTTTTAATGAATTACCCGTAAGTATTAATAATAAACGTATCAATAAATAAATAGTCAGTAAATTGTTATATTTTTTAAAAATTTCGGATTTGATTCGAAAGAAAATATTTTGATCAAGTGTACCTAACAATAACAATAAATATTTACCATATAGTACAACATTTTTCATTCTTTTTATATACCCAAGGCGTAAATATTAAACGTACCTCAAATTTTATAAATAACATTCAGATCGATATAACACGTATACGCAAAAATATAAATATACTTTATAAAAAATACAACCTAAAACATCACGTGCCGTTAAAATCCGATGCGCAACAAAACCACTGTAACTAAAGAGAAGCACTTGAAAATATTTTCCTTCCTCGGCGGGGATTCGATAAAAGCCCGAGCGGCGCGAATCATCGCTCTCGCAAATATCAGAAAGAAAGGAGAGCGACGCGTGTCGAACAAAGCTCGGGCCATTGTCGCGATCGCTGAATGGAAAAGCGAGACGATGAAAGGGGAGAGGTGCCTCGCACGTGTAATTGACAGTACTAGAGATGAAGATGCGCGCACTAGTGGCCGGGTCCTGAAAAGAGGCGAGAGATAAAAAAACTAAAACAAAAAAAAAAGACAACGGCCCACTACCGAGCGCGCGCGTCAATTTCTGTAAGAACACTTTATTGTAACTTGTTGCGCCTTCGCGCGCGACACGATCCGCCTAATTATGCCTTCCGGCGCTCCCGTTTTTCTTCTCTCGTCCCCCTCCGAGCTTCTGTTTTTTTTCTTTCTTCCTCGCCCCTTTTTTTTAATATATACCGCTTTGCGCGCTCGCGCGGTGCTCGAGGGACGCGGGAGCTTGCAAGCTCCGCGCGTCGCTCTTTGGCGACGGGCGAAATTTAATTTAGCGCGGTTTATTTTGATATATCGCCGCCGGAGATTTTCTTTGAAAGCGAGCTGCGAAATTTGATTTTGATTGATAATAAAGTTGCTGCGGCTGGAAAAGGTTTGCCGAGGCGAGGCGCCGGTGCCGTTGGGTCAGGAAATAAAATTTATTTTTATTCGATTTTTAAAACTGATTTTTTTTTTATTTTGTTAACGGCGTGTGCGCTTTAGAGTTTTATTAACATATGCAGGGACTAATATGATTGAAAGGTTTTTTTTAAACTAATAAAAATAATTTAAGTGATCGATCGCATTTTTTTAAATTTTCTGTAATGAAGTTGCGTGTATGAATGCACTAAAAGCTCAAGGAATTTTTTTAAGATAATATTTATTAAATTTTTTATTTATATCGATGCAACCCCCTCTACAAATTTTCTCTTCATTAATCTTTCACATTCTGTAGTTCATGAGTCACTGTCGCCTGCCTTACTTGTTGGCGATGTCTGTCCGTGCCCGGACTGTTTCTACTTCCAGGCGATGATAAAACATGGCGCCTGTATTGGCGCCACAGTAGACTTCGAATTGGTCTATGGCCGACAGACTAGTCAGCTGACGACTGCTCCGATGTTTTGTATTTAAGCTGTAAGGCAGTGTAGATATTTCAGAGGTATTTTCACTTAATTTATGACAAACTGTAAGTTTTTATTTTATATGATTCATTTGATATGGAGTACAAGAAAATTATAACTTCTTTAATTAGTAACACGCAACTTCCAGCCGGTTTTTTCTAGACTTTATTTTATTCTAAATTTATAGTTTATGTTATACTGATTTTCTTCTACTCATTTTAATGATTGCATCTTCTTATTTAAAAATTATTAAAACCTGTGAAGCACTTCATTCATGCCCATCAGCCAATTAACATGTGTACTTGATTTTTAGGTTATCAGAGTAAGTAGTTGGGTGCTTTGTAAACGTAGAAATTTGAGGTGAGATATTTTTCAATACTTTAATATACTTCTCACAATACACAGTATACATCAATTAATAATTTTTCAGTTAAAGCGATCAAAATGGTAAAGATAGCTCTTCGACTAAAGGCTAACTTGGAGAATGTCGAAAGTCTGACTCCGTCCCCTAATGCTGACTTCAGGTGGTATCTGAAATTTGCTTGCAATAACTGTGGAGAAGTATCTAGTAAGTGGAATTATGCCTCTCTAGCTGAAGAGACACCAGCTCAAAGAGGGAGTGCTGTCAATCACTTTGTCAACAAGTGCAAATTATGTTCTCGAGAAAATTCTCTAACTATTTTACCAGAAACAGTTGCTGGTATCTCAGCTGACACTTGTAGTGAGTTCAAAACTGCTGTGGTGTTTGATTGCAGAGGTTTAGAACCAAAAGAATTCTCCGCAAGAGAGGGATGGGTTGTTAAGGCTGCCAACGATGGCAAAACATTTACAGATGTAGATCTAAGTGAAGGAGAGTGGGCCGATTATTGTGATAAAACAAACCAACCTGTTGGTATTTATGAAGTTGAACATAGTTTTCAGAGAGTGAAATAGATTACTTTAAACTATTATACATATTTATATGATAAAATATAAATTTTTTACACAGCAATTCTTCTCCTTCTTAACTTTTAACTTTATAAATTTTATTTTTCTAAAAAACATAGTAAAAAAATGTTTGCCTTATTAGTCTTTTTTATTAATTAAAATGTTTTTTTTTCAGTCGTATTATAAAATAAAGTAACTGAATTTAAACATTTACAGATATAATGTTTACAGTATAAAAACAATTCGGTTAAGAATAAAACAAATCATTATACATTCATGGATAAGGGAAAAGGTATTTCAAAATATTGTAGATCTCTTTTAATGGATATAATAAGAAAACGTTACGTTTATTACTGTATATTATAGAACAATCTATAAGTTATTTATTGCACGTTATAAAATTGCGTCGCATGTCCTACGTTGCCGCCGCTAATAGTGAGTATGAAAGTTTTCCGCAAAACTTGCGCAGTCTGGGTCCACCGATTTCGGGGGTTCTGGAGACAGTTAAAAGTCTGTACAAGAATCAACACAAGTACATCAGTACAATCCATGTAAAATAGCTTTCTCATCACGCTCATGGATTTTGACTGGCAAAAGTTCGCTATAAAACGCAGGCAGAGAAGCAATACAAATAAATTACTCATCGTCAACAGAATTAAACTATACGAGAATCTAAACGTCTTTGGTTTTTAGCCTTCTTCAATCAACCAAGTGTATTATAATTACTCTAAATCTGAAAGAGTGAAAAATTACTCGATTGTAGTAATTTTTAGTCTCTCGTATTTAGAAAAAAGGCGAAGCCAAGCTTCTGCGTATTACGGGCCGCAATGCAAATTGTTTGTTTTATTAATTGTATTCTGCGAAGTATGTGCTTAATCGATAAAGGGACATCAATTTAATTTAGGTTTTCTCAAATATTTTTAGCTATACGATTTCTTGAATATTGATTCTAGATATCCTCTTCATTAGTTAGTTGTTAAAGTACAAATTTAAGTATGACTAGCATTTCTCAACTAATAATATTGTCAGGAGCAAGCTTACTTAATTGCGAAACAGATTTTCTTGATATGTTTCTTATTAAAGTGTACTCTTTAAAAAGTGCTTTAAAAAATAACCTTCCTCTGCTCGCGCACGAAAACATCCTTAACTTATTGAACTAATAAAGATATGTTAGTGCCAACGATTAGTCGATCATTGAACATTCATCGGTGTATACCTTTAAAAGCCATTAATAATTTAACGCGTGTTAACGACGCCCTCGCGCGGTATTACCCCATCTTTTTTTTTTAAGGTGACGAAATTTTAGAGACGCTCCAACGTCTTACCAATCAGTGCGATAACATTTTTCTTTAAAAAGTTTTCTAATAGTATAAAAACGTAAAATTTCATATAACTTTTACAAGGCTCAACCTGGAACACGGTTTACTTTCGGACGTAAATAATCGTAAATCAACCACTGGACCGTGGAAAAGACGATCAGCTTTGCTCCTGTTTGCTTCTGATCCAAAGGTATAATATATATATGTCGAATGGAAGCTGCTACGTGGTAACATTTACATTAGCAATATTAGTGGGATTCGCATGGTAAAGAGAACAAACGATTCGTCGAATCTCTACGGGATACCTAAAGTACAAACGATTATTTTCTATTAGCACCGAGTAATCAGACTAGATCAAACAGATTCAGAGCTGATCCTTCACACCGTCGTCGCGTTATACCACCACCCGATCCACAGCCGCGATCAGGCACGGTGCAAGACTTCGAAACTCGCTCCACAAAAACGAAACGCGGGTCCGATTGCGCAGGCGAGCGAATTAATTTTTTTTTTTTTCGAGTCACTACGTCGTATACAATCTACTACAATGAGAGCTGCTCGTGCGGGGATGCTGCGCCCAACCGGACCCGGCGCAATGCACGTCGACTCGCGTACAGACCCTCGACCGTTCACACACAATTAATATATTTTTATATATAATGTATATATAAAATAGCTCCAAGGCAGCCTATTTAGGAAGAATGACTAAGGAAGGAAGTAGTAGTAGTTGAGACTCTCGTCTTTTGAGCGAAGGTTCAGGAAGTTTCTAGAGGGGTCGTAGACAGTTCATCTTCAGGGCCAGCGACTGGTCTTCCAGGCTCTGCTTCAGACCCTGCAGGGTCTCGATGAGCATCTGCTTCCTTAACTGCGAGTAGGACGAAGCTGCTGAGGCTGACTGCAACTGGAATAAATTATCAATTCAATTTATGCGAGATTTTTTATGATTTTGAACCTCACAGAAAATTTTTTAAGGTTCTTAACGTAGTATGTACCTGAGACTGATGTTGATCCGTGGCGCAGTCGCCGTCGGAGCATCCGAGCCACGGTGCCGCCTGACGTTGCAGAAGCAATCGACCACCTTCCTCGTATACCTTTCGCTTTACCGGCTCACTCTGCGGACACGCGTAGTGCTCCGACGTCGAGCTCAGCTCGACGCCTTGACCGATGCTCTTCATCATTACCGCAGGATTCACGTCGAGCGATCTGTTGACGTAATATGTTATGTGTTTTTTTAGTTAATTATAATTTTCCTCCTAAGATTTGATAAGAGGTCAACTACTCACTGGAATGCTGGGAAATTGTTTTCTGAAGTTTGTGTCGAAGCTACTGACTGACTGACTATCGGGTCTATAACTTTTTTCTGCTGCTGCAATCATTAAAGTTTGCGATAAAAAAAAAACGAGGATTAGTGAGAGACGAATCTATCAAATTTATTAATTATCATTTCAAAATAATCAACGTAACGAAGAATAAAAACAACATTTTAAAATATCAAATCAAACGAACGAGTAATAGGAATAAAGGATTCGTAATACTAATAAATTATCATTTTTTCCTCGTAAAAAATCTTAAATATGTTAATAAAAACTATGTTTGTAATTAAAATTTTTTTAGTTTAATCGCAAGTTTCGCAAGAAAATTCTCTCGGCAAAGAAACTAACTGCTACTTTAGATTAATAAAGTACCTGCTGAAGTAATCTCTTAGGACTGGAGTGATCAAGAAGATCTTTAATACTGCCGCTGGAGAGCTCGGGTTGCGAGTTCCTGCTCTTGGAGAGTGCGAGCTCGATGTTGAGCTCCGCGTTTTTTATAAGCTCGACGCGCTTGTTGGGCGCCGAGCCCGTGCAGATCTGTTGGAACTGCTGCTGCTGCTGTTGCTGAATGCGCCGGGGGAAGCGCGGGGGCGAGCCTTCGGCGGTCACCGATGCGGCCGAGCCGCGGCGACTGTTGCTGGCCGACTCCTCGCGCTGCAGCTGCTGCTGGGCGTTCACCAGCATCCTCTCGGCCTCCATTATCAGCTGGGCGTACTTCAGGTCCGCCTCCTTGTCAGCCTCGATCAGCGCCAGTTCCGAGGCTGACATGTTCTTCAGCGAGCTCGTGCTTTCCTGCAATTTTTGTTTTTTTTATTTTTAAAAGCGATTTTGTTTAATATAGAATGTGGATCTTTTAAAACGAAATGCACGCTTCAGTTTGCTAGACAAAATTGAAATGTAGTGCTTTTATTTTTTAGGGAAAAATAAAAGGAGCTTTTCGAATTTTTAAGGTGACAATGTGTCGATTGTTCGCTGAAGTCACTAGTTATACTTATTAAAGAAATATTACATTATTAATTTTTATATCGTTGTATATTTGTACAACATTATAACAGAAATTGAATTGTTTATAATAATAATCAAACGTTCGCGCGCTTTTACATGCTGCAATTTCTACCTTACCGACGATGCATATACACTTTCTGTACAATGAACATCTGCCGATAAAACAGATATTTGATAATAGATCAATAATTTTGCTATTTTAGATAGTAATATAACTAATAAAATCGTTTTAAATGTAATAAATTATTAAAAAATGTGAATTTAATAAAAAACAATTTTTTTTTTTTATTTTTGGAAAAATGACCCATTTTAGGGAAATCTTGCCTTTTAAAGTGCCTTTTTTCCTACATCTCCATGGCCCATTAGCTCAGTTGGTTAGAGCGTCGTGCTAATAACGCGAAGGTCGCGGGTTCGATCCCCCCATGGGCCAATT
>UXGC01000092.1:0-70237 GCA_900480045.1 Eurytoma adleriae
CGCGCGTACACCGGACGTGTCGCGCCCCCCCCCCCCTCCCCCTCCACCACGACTCGCTACTTTCTCTCTCTTTCTACACGTCGCTCTATCTCTCTTTGCATTTTCCGCGTGTGGATTTCAATCTGGCTGATGATTCACTGATAGCTAATAAAAACTCGCCAAGTTTTGCATAAAGCTTTTAAACAAATTCACGGCGGGAGTTGCAAATTTGCATTTGCATTGTCCAAAGATCGGACCCGCGAAGCGGAGCTTTCGTCTGTTGTGTAGGTAAGAAAGTAAAATTAGTTATTTCTTTTCTTGATTTGATTGCTTGAACGGGAACTAGTGTGGGAAAGATGGTGGAGAGGGTTTATTTAATGGTTGATTGTGGTTGAAATTCAATGGCAAAATAAAAATTGCATTAACAAAATTATTCATTATTGTGCTATCAGGGTAGAATGTTTCGATAAAATTGAACGGAGGCTGCCATGGATATACCTTTACTTTTTTTTTAATTTGGTATATATAACAATGAAAACATTTATTTTGTGTTAGGGGGCTTTTATTTATCATTCAAATTACATGGATAAACAACTTAATTGCAATAATTATTACTATAATCACAGTGGCGATTAGTAGGTTAATTTCAACACGTGCGAAGTATCATAAAAATAACGCACAAGTATTATTCAATATTAAAACTGTTGCAAATTGTAAGCATCACATACTCAGGCACAAAAAATCCAATTGATTAAGTACAGTCAAATTGTAACAACTCAGGAGTATCACACAGCTATTAATTAAAATAACATTGGAAATTGCATCCCTGTCTATTCATAATCAAGACAATATAGAGATAATCTGTCTATAAAATGTACAATATACACTTTGCAAACGATTTAAAGATTTTATTTTATTTCCAAATGTGTATTGTACTCAGTGTTAGTTTAATATTAAAAGGTATTGAAGATGGAAAAACAATTAAAAATCAAATTTATCGCTCGAAGTTTCCAAAATAATTTGCAATTTTATTTCTAAAGGATCTTAATGGAAACCAATTGTTTTTATTTGCCATAAATTTAATTGGATTTTTCCAGAAGTAGGTAAAATTGAAAAATTTCAATTTATAGAAAATTATTTCAATCATAAAAATAAAAATACTCAAAATCCAACCTCCTGATAGCAAGTAAACCGTAGAAAACAAAGTTTTTGTGTCTAAACTCTCTACCATATTTTCTTCATTATTTTTTTCTTTTTCATATAATTTTATGATGTGTTCCCTATGAATTACAAATCCTCCTTCGATATATTTTGATATTACATTATTGAATTCATCAAGAAGTGCCCAATCTTCTTTAACGATATATGTTAAGTATTTTTGAATTAATGGAAATTTTGATATATGCAGTTGGTCACTTTCAATTAATGTCAATTTAATAATTGCACTATTTTCCAAACATACTCTATTGTCACCATTTTTTAGAAGATCCACGCATTCTTTAAAAGATCCAATTTTATAATTATTAGTTATGTTTTCGTTATAGAGTTCATATTTAATGTTTTCAATCCCCATACTTGTCAAATTGGAATTTACTATATCCTCAGCTGTATCTATAAGTGAGCTATATTCAACTACAGTAAAGAAAGTGCATACATAACTCTGTATAAATAAATTGCAGAAAAAAATATTAATAACTAAAAATATAAACCATATTCTTCGTAAAAACGATTTTGGTTGAGTCTCAGTAGACAAACCTATAAACGTTCTCAGAACGTCTAAGTTGGCTGAAGTAAAATTTTGTTCATTTAAATATACGAAGAAGATAACGAAAATTAAGCGGGCTATTTCCGATATAAAAAAAATTTTGGGAGGAAAATACAAGTTTATTTTTTCTTCAATTGATAATTGTTTTTTCAAAGTAACAGCTCTATAATCAATCTGTATGTGAGGATAAGTCTGTGATCTAGAACTGCTTGTCTCAAACAAAAAATTTGCCATAGTGTCTACACCATCGAGCATGACATCTTTCATTGGACCATGAGGTACTCCGCGATCATCAATTATACCATATTTTCGTGACATTTTCATTGTAACTGTGGCGTTAATGGCATTTACAAAGAAAATGAAAATATCCAGAGATAGACTAATGTACTTAGTAAAATATAAATCCGTTTTTTTATAATTAGGTTTTTTCATGGAACTGAAGAAAACAGCTTTTATACTAAAACCATTTAGATTCTTCATTTTGTTGAAAAATAAATTTTTGCAAAAACTATCTAAAAGGGGTATTAAAATGTGATAAATTATTTGTTAAAACATATTTATCTTCAGGTAAAGTTTATAAAATCGAGTTACTTACCTTGAGCTAATAAAATTTTATCAGGATTATTTACATAATGAACTAATAAGGTCCCGTAGTCATTAAATTTTTTATTGTTTAGTTCTTGACTCCAAAATTGTGGAGCTAATTTACTGTATGGATTAAAAGTGAATAGATACGTTTGATTTTCTGCGTCGCTACACAGATATGCAGCGTGTACTATATTAAAAGACCAAATTATTTGTAAAATCGAATTTGCAAAAGTGCAGTAATGATCTGGATTTACACCAACAAGAAGAAAGAAAGCTTTCTCACTCCACCAAATAGAATGTTTTAATTTTTGTAACACACTTTTTAATACCTCGGGGGATGATATAGTTATAGTTATTTTTGTTGCTGGATAATGCTTTCCGTTTAAATAATTAATTTTGCCAAAATTTTGGAAACCTTTGTAATGGTCAAATATATCTTCGTTATCTTCCATTAAATGAAAGGGCGTTAAGGAATTGTAAAATAATTCAACAATCTTGTAATGGTTATCGTTTTTGTTAGTAATCAGAAGAGCATTGCCAGATTTATTTTTAAAGCAAGAATGAATAATTCTATTCTAAAATTATAAACGTATAATTAATTAATGTAATAATTTTTAAAATAAAGTAGTTACTTAATTTGCAATATATTTACCGTGACAGAAGATACTTCGTTATAGATGAGTAACGGCTCATCGGTGAACGCACCAAAAACATTAAGTGCACTAATGACAATCATTTCTACTATGCAAAAATAAGAGACAATATTTTTTATATTCATTTTTAAATTATTGAATGATTGCTTTTATCATGTTTCTGTTATTTACTATTCATTACTTGTACTGATTCTTATAAAAATTAAAATAAATATTACATAGCTATAGCTATCACTTATTGTTCTTGTTTTAAAACTGCAGAAAGTAACATATAACAAGTAATCCACAAGTAACTGGCAGGGAACTAAAAGAAAGAAAGTAGGAGTACTCATTGCTCAAAATAATAACAAGACTGAAATTATTTTCTATTATTTAACATAGTTTCTGTTTTCTAATAATCCTAAACTTAAAAAGTTATTTCCTTAGCTTATATGTACTACCTAACTATTGAAAGGTACAATTATTTTAAAATAAATAATAAAGAGTGTCCTCGAAGATTAGAAATAGGATAAAGACAAATTAAATAAAGTTTATTGTAAACTGCAAAGAATTTCAGGAAGTATTCTACCATCGTCATTCAGCAAAGTACCTGTGCAATTTCGTCAGTGCGATCTATTTGCGTAAGTGCGAGAGAATAAGCTTGCGACTGTCCGTGAATATAGGAGTTCGAGAGAGACAGAAAGAGACCATCTTCGATCGATCCGCTAATTATAGCGTTGCCTTATTCGGCGCGCCCTGCCGTCTCGCTATCCTACAAGTAGCCTCTTACGGGCTATGCCGGAGATTAGGATCTATCTGTTTGTACGCAAATCGAATAGCAACAAATAGAAAAGGTCAGGTAGCATGCTCGATCCATGGAAGTAACACTTTTATTATTAAGTTGATAATCTTTTTACGTAATTGATACTCCAGAGAGATAGCTTTTTTAGAGTCTTTTTTCGGCAGAGGCGATCCGTATTGTCAGAACACTCCATTGTTCTTAAGAATTCTGACCACCGAGGTCCTAAGACTCTGACGTCAAGCCACTTGACGATGACTCGGAAGGATTCTTCTGTGCGCAGTTCAAAATGATTTTTTACTTTCACTGGGTATATCTTCGTTCTGTCCTTTTCGTTTTTCTTGTTCGGATGAGACGAGATCATCTTCATCGCTCTGAACTTTTAAAATCTATACAAATAAATGGAGGGTTCTCTTTCATACTTGAAATAAAGTGACGCAAAGGAAGTACTGCGAATTTGATCTTGAAGGTGACTGTATTTTCAAATAATCCCATTTACACCACCACTAGTTTCGATTGGGTCACTCGAGAAAATGTAGAGTGCAAAAAGGACTTCGTCACCGAATCGATGGAATACCGGATCGATGAGAGTGCCGAATAATTCACGACAATTACCGCGGAAACTGAACGGAAGTGTGTAAAAAGTCATCGTCAAACACTAGAAAACACGGTTTTCCTTTTCTCCCCGGCTTATCGCGCCCGTATCGCCAGCCGTCCCACCGCGTAAGCCGGCGTACTCATCATCTTTCTCACATCAATTAACAATTAGACAATATCAGCGATCGACGCGCACCGGACGTGCGTACGCGAACCCAAAAAAAAAAAATCTCGGCCCGACGAATTGGACGCAAAAATAAGTCGGGCATGAGATGTCCCGCGCGGGCGCGCGATAAGGGCAGGTAGACCATCTGCGCGCCCACGTCACGCGCGCGCGAGCCGCCGCTTGATGTGCCGGCCGGCCGGTGTGTAATCGGCCGCCTCCGTGAGAGTTGCCGGCTTTCCCATGTGAATCACAAAGCAAACAGCCGGCGATTTACGTGGTCTGCCGTCGCCGGCCTCTTCGCGGTACTGGCGCCCGGCGTTACACTCCGCGAATCTCCCCCAGGGAGTGAGATGCGGCCAGTTTTTAGGACTCCAGCCTGATCGGACCGACCGAAATAGAATAGAGTCAATTTGAGCTTGCACACTCATTTACATCAACAAACATCAGCGCTATTATTGATGTCGATCGACCAACGTCTCACCGAATTAAAAAAATCAAAATATGTATTTAATTCGGTTGCGACTTTGTAAAATTGATAAGGTTGTTACGAATTAATTACCTTAATTAATTGGTATTTCAGGATCAAATCTCGTACTCGTTATATACACATAATCAAATCTCACTTAATGTACATAATTATTTAATAAAGATACGATAAAAAAAGTATCAAATTTACGAAGACATTTAAATGCGTAAACGCTCGGGACATTAAACGGTAATTGAACGAGCGATAACTCACAGTAGATGCGGTCGAGCGCAGTCAGACGCGCATTCCCGGCACTTTCACTTCCAGCCGTCCCGATCGAGTTTCGCCGGCGATCGCACCGCGGCGGCGCCTCCCAATTAAGCTAATTATACCGAGGTAAGCGCGAGGCTGTGCCGAGATCGCAGGTGATGCAACCACCCCGAAGACGTCGCGGGGGCGCGGATCCTGGAAGTCGTTCGCGAGCTTTTACGAGCCGCAAGCGCGTAACGGGCGAAGCGCCGCGTCAGCGAGACCAATGCGGAGGCCTACGCACTCGCTAATTGCGACGCATCTCATTTTTATTTCTCAAACTGCAACTGTGACGTGGGCTGGACGTGCGAATTCCGCGGAAGGATCGGAACTACGCTGATGTAGTTTCACTCCGGGACGGTCCGGGGATTCGGATTATGCAACGGGTATGTAATGAATTAAAAGTGCCGTAATGCCCGAAGCGGAAGTGAATAGCATGTAGTCAGAACTCGAGATTTTATATAATTTTTAAATTTCGTAACTTTTTCTAATTAATTAAAAGATGAAACAAATTAAGAGTAGAGCAAGATTGGGTTGCTAGTTCTTGAAGCTTGTGACAAGATTTTCTAGTTATCTTTACTTTTTAGGAGATATGTAATATTTTCTTAATGCAATTAATTTTTTGGGCAGCTGTGGAAAACTACTACTTTTCACTCTTTTTCACCTGAGAGGTGGAGTACTCTTATTAAATGATGTATGTGCCTCAAATATGTAATGTGGCAATTGACAGGAGCGTAATCAGTGATAATCAACCAGAGATTTGGCAAATATTTTTTTTATCAAATCTTCTGAAAAACACCGAAGATGTGCAAATGAAATGTGCAGGTGATATTTACGATTTATTAGCGTTCTACATTTAATTGCGATTAGATATCAATGATCGATCGCGACTCTCTGAGAATCGTGATTCTTTCCAGAAGGAGCTGAGCTCCTTAATGGAAAGTATAAACAAATTTTCTCATCGCAGGGGTTCTGAAGAAGCGTAACAATATTTTTATCCGTGAGCGCAGCGGAAAATCCATTTTCGCAAACATCACCGCGGAGGCAATAAAACGCCGACTTACGCGCGCGCGTCACTTATACCAACGAGCCACCCGTAATGCTCGTAAAAAAAAGTGAATGGGAATGCGCGAGTACACGTGAGAAGTGTAAATGATCGGTGACGCGCAGAGGTGAGCTCGAAAGTGTCGCGCTCTCTTGATCCTTCTTTTTTCCTGTCGCCCACCCTTTGCGGCGTCTTATCAGTTCGGCCGCGTGACGTAAATCCTGACCACGTCAGATGCATTTTTTCTTCTAAATCAACCTTTTGACGTGCCGAAAGCAGACGTGTGTCATTGTCGATAGTTTAAAACGTTTTTCACCTAATTTGGCAACGATTATAGGTCAGTAAGTGGTAGCTGGTATAGCAACAATGCAAAAGTTGTTATCTACCTGCCTTATTAACCGATATAATCGTATGTGGAGCTTTTTTGCAATTATTCGAAACTTTATTTCATTTTTCCTTAAGGAAAGTAAAACAGTTGTTTCTAGATGTTGTTTATCACTCATAGACAAAGATCGATGTTCATCATGGATCACATGATCATATGATTGATCTAAACTTATATGACTTCAAGCCGAAAATAATCCATCAAGTATAAAACACTCGAAAGTAAGTATACCGTTCATTCGATAAACGAATGATACATTTAAAATAGACGCCCCATTGTCGCTTCCCAGGAGGCGTAGATTACATCAAGACACCTTTATAAGGCTAACCAAGATTTAATTACAATGCGAACTTCAATTGCCGCTACCGACGTTCGACCGCGACCGATTAAACTTGGCCCACAAGCATCTTGATAGCGGCTTAATTAAGTCACGTCTACGATAAGGCGCTTGCGACACTCGTCGGCGAAAATTAAAATTTCACCGCGCCAAAAGTGCAAGGTCCGGTTAATCGGTCAAGCGATCGATCGTATCGATCAATTAGCCCGCGGCCTTATCGGAGCCGCCGCCGGGCGGCACGTGAACGCGGCAAAATTTCCGCGTGGAGGTGCGCGCGGGCTCCGTCGCTCCGGAGGAATGCGCGGGCTATCGAGAGGCCCGCGCCGATCCCCCTCCGGCAGATAAGCCGCGCCGCCGCCGCCGCGTGTCCGCGAAAGGTGGGAGTTCGCCGGCCGGCCAACGCGAAAAGCGGATGCTCGCTTGCGCATGTACAAACCCGCCGATTGTTTACACTATCTCGAATATAAGGCCGGTGCGCCGGGCTTTGACAATCCCAGTCCCAGAGACCGCGCCGCGCGCCAAGTACTCGAAAGGCCAGGCACACGCGCCTCTGTACCCTACGCGCTACCCTTTGCCCTCACGTCGCATCGCCCTTAGGGTCACGCTGCCCTTCGTTACTGTTCGTTAAGAGACTGCCCCAAGTGTCGGTGATGATGCATCGCTGTTGCTGCTGTGCTGGTGTGGTGGTGCTGCTGGGGCTGCTCGTGTCGCGGAGCGGAGCCGCGCCGAACGCCCCCAAGCCCCAGCTGATGAAGCCGGTGAAGACGGCGGTGCCCTACTGGCACTCGCCCTGCGGCGGCAACGACGACGTCGAGGTGGTCGACCCGCGGAACGTCGACGAGGAGATCCGGGCGAGCTTGCGGAGTCTGCGCATCCAGCACGAGCTGATGATGAACGACTACCTCAGCCGCGACTACGAGTTCCTCTACGAGAGGGTCAGGATCGGCGTGCACGAGCACCAGTACATACCCAACTGGCTGCCCGGCAGGCACGACGTACACGCAGTCAAGAGGCTGAAGCACGCCAAGCCACAGCTGGTCAGTATTTCACGATGTTTGCTATGATCACAAGCTTTTTGAGCGCGCTCCGTCGGTGCAACTGGGTCACGATCGTTGACCTGCGCGGCTACGGCGGTCAAGTTCACGGGAAAGGATCGCGTTGTTTTTTCTTTCGATTTATCTGTTGCGTTTAATTTTTTTAATACGCGATTTGACGGTGCCTGATAGGGGTACTTCTTTTAAATCAAGTTATGAGTGAGGTCATTTAAATTAAATAAAGTATGTTTGTTTAATGACGAAATAAATGACAAAATATTGTTCAACGCATCAAAAGCTGATGGAGAAAACAAATATAAAGTTTATCGGTGATAATGATAAGCGACTCTTTCGCATTTCCTTAAATTACATTATATTTCATGATTTGTCGACTCCTCCGTTCGTATGAAAGTGAAAGTGAAAGTCACTTAAGATTACCAACTATTCTAAAATCTTAGGATCAATTAAAATTTTGAATAAATACTACAAAGTAATCATAATCCTTTTGAATCCTTTTGATTTCTGCTCAATTGTTTAAAAAAAATAATAACAATTTAAAATGCATTGTAAAGAAATTATTTTAAAAAGGAAGCATTTCTCCTGAACCCCTTAAGGAAATGTGAACAGTGAGGCAGCCTTAAAAAATGCTCAAATAGAATTTGCATCTCCTTAATGACGTAGCAACGATGACAGCACGGCTAAGTTTTCGCGGCAAGCTCTCTCCTCCTTCCGAAAAGTGGTCCACTTGACGTAAAAACACCCCCGCGTCGCGTGTTTGCTTTCGTACGCCGAAGAGAGTTGGGATGATGACTCGACCGCGGCCCGGCTGCACGCGCATCCCACTGACGCAGATTATATACTCGGAGTCGAAAGCTCGTTAGCCTCCTCGGAGCTTTTTTCAGTGCTGTTTATTTGACGGCTCGATTGTTCGAATTTCTTTGTAGTTATTCAAGAGCAAGTTTTATTCATGGGCCTCTCATCCCTCCTTCATCTGTTTTTGACCTCTATATCGTGCAATCAGCTAATTCAATTTAATCATTGACTTTATTATTTAAAGAACTTTTTCGAAACGTTTCCCAAATTTGCATAATAATGGATCACCCGTAAAAGAAATGTCATAGATGAATTCATTTCTATTAGAGTAATTCCCCGTTCTGACGCATCTCGATATCAGTGCAAATCTACGCGCGATAAGCGTCCGGATATTTGTTTCATCCAATTCGCATGCAGCCGCGGCGGCGATTTCGCAATTGAAGTGTAACAAGTCGTCCGGGATTCCATTGTTGTGCGTCAGGAGTTCGGCGACGTTATTGGAAAATTCTAGGACTTGTCGCCGGTGTTCTCGTTAACAGATCGCGATTCCGCAGGCGGTAATGACTAGTCAACACCTTCGCGTAATCTTTGGACGTTACACGTGTTGAATTGACAAATGGGATTACGATTGCTGAAGTCATTCTTTTAAGATTTCATGTCATAATAGATTACGTTATTTTTGTTGTACGGCCGTGGCGAATATTTTAAATTATTATTTTTTTTTATTTAATAAGTTGACAATACAATTTTTTTAATTAAATTCTTATCGATAGTTGATTACTATTATGAATTAGGTCGTGGGGAGGAATGGAATTAGCTGCTTTATTTATACCTGTTATGATATTCATCAGTATTGTAGATAAGGCCATTTAAATTAAAAAATTACAGCGATAAGATGCGATAACTTGTGCTTAAATAAATTCTAGATTTACTTTTTTTGCTATACAAGGACGAGTACTTTTACTACTTACAATAAAATGTAACATCGGGGAATCACAGGCGCTTTTAATCAAAGAATCAACTTTTACCGTAAGATTTCGCCGTGAGATTTACGATTCCACTGCAAGGAAAAAAATCCTCTAACGACATTCTAACGGTCCAAACTATTAAAGTGAAAGTAGTTTAAACCGAATTTTCGTTCGAAAACTCAACTCTAAAACACCTTTTTCTCGAGTTTTTCCTCCGAAACAGGCACCGCCAAGTCTAATCTTTCAGACCATCAAATCACTTTGATCTCTTCAGCGCCCCTTCGACTAATCCTAAATTCGACCAGGGTCGCTCCGCAAGACCGCCGAGCAACCAAACGCGGTCTCCTCCCCTCGCGTCGCGCGCTCGAAGCTCCGCGCGCGTCCTTCACCTCGAAAGCTCGGGCGCGCGCTGCCGCCCCCGCACGCGCATTGTATCGGAGGCTCGCGCGAAAAGCGATCGCGGAAACGAGCTTCGCCTCGTTTTTGCGAGGGGTGCCGTCCGCGCCGGGGGAGAGGGGGCCGAATTGATTAACGTTAAATAACAAATTTTAATGAGACGGTAATTATTATAAAGTACCAGGCGAGCAGGAGGCGCGGCGCGCGCAGAGAGCGCCGGCCCCGCGGCGCACACGCCCGTCGGCCGGCGAGCGAGAAAAAGAGAAAGAGAGAAAGCGAGAAAGAGAGAGAGGAGCTCATGCTAGCCGGGTCGCGCGGCTGCGTAATCGGAGAGTTGCCGGCGCTCGAGCTCCCGCGGCCCGATAAAGCCCCGGTCGCTGCTAGCCGCTGCGTTTTTATTTGCCTCTTCGGCGCGCGCGATGCACCGGACGTACCTGCGAATAGGGAAGCGAGGAATCGCGATTTCACGGAGGGTGTAAAGATGGTTTAATGGGGTAGGCGCTGAAAGTACCCTCCCTCGCTCGGATCTTCTCGGTTTCTCCCTGTTTCTACTCCATTCGCGACTTTGCGGCTTTTACGGCCTTAATTTATTCAGTGCGATTATATAGCAACCTCATTTATATACTACTTAAAAGGTTTATTTAAAATGCTTCATGAGACACTTTCATTAAGAATATTTTAGTAATAGAAATCAGTATGGAAACTTTTTTTCTGCATTACGAAATTTTATTTAACAAAATTATTTAAACAAATAAATTCAAAATCTGAATGAAATGTACTTATGAGTTTATGTTCTTTATGTTACAGATTGCAAACCACTTCCCGAAATTACACTCGGACCTGCAAAAATTCGCGGTGGCTTTGGAGGAGATGGTTGAGGACGAGACGATCACGCCTAAAGTTCAGGACGCCTTGAGCACCACCCAGTCGTACCTCAAGATGATGATCTGCGAGGTTGAGACTAGCATAGTGTCCCTCCCCATCCTGCACTTACCAGCGCGCATCGAGCGCAGCATCATGAGCGAGACGGAGCGGGAACCCGTCGATGACACCAGGAGGCTGGTCCGCGACTGGGGGGTTCTGCTCAAGTACAAGGACTACCTGCACGCCTGGAGACACGTTTTCGACTATTAGAGATAATTTAAAAAAAAATTCATTCTCTGTCGAGGATGAAATCCAAGTGCAACGGCTCGAAGAGTGGACAAGCAAATCTCGCCACGAGAACGTGTAAATACAAAAAGGTGGACATTGCGGGCATCGAGCTTTTGTGGGGAACTTTCATTGAAGTATGATGTCAGCTTTTTTTTCAAAGATAGACTGTAAGACGATGAAACTTACAAAAACGCCTATCGGATTACAAAGTCGATCCGATTAAGTAACGACTCTCTATTTTTTTTTTTCGTGCGATTCGCGGGTTTAGGCTAAAGTAACGAGAGTGAGTCTCGCGAATTATTTTTTTAATTAGTTAGGAGTTAATATGACTGCGATGCGGGAAAGTCGGATGCGCGTCGATGATTTCGACGTAGTTAGGTGCAAATTGTTAAGGTACACAGGCGACGCGGCGGTGACACATGCTCGCTCGCCTCGTCAGGTAATCTAAAGGATTAGCCACTATACTGCACCGCGCGGAGCGCGGGAATACCCTCAATTTCTTTCGTTCTTTTCCTTCTACCTTTACTTTTAAGGAAAATGTATTCTTCGACGAGTGACTTATTTATTTATTTATTTATTGCCCGGGGAACTCTCGGGTGTACTCTTGTGATGAACGAATGTCAGTCTTTTTTTGTACGCTGATTTTATTTATTGACGAGAATGTAGACGCTTATAGTATTTATTGAACGTAGTGCATATTTTGTATAGCACTTTTAGACAATTATTTATTGCCAATTATTATGAAAATTAGGAATAACAATTTTACTTATATTAACACTGGATCGAAGAGAATTTCTTATTCTGTTGTTCGAATGCAAGCGACAGATTTGAATTGTACATAATTGCGTTGCACGAGCTGTGCGGCGCGCAGTATTATAAACAACCATGCATTTGTTCCTGTCTTCTTAATTGTAACTTATTTATTTAAAACTAGGATAAGAAATTTGTTAAATTTTATACACAATTTCCGAAATACAAGAAAATTTTAATATAAAATATATGTCTTCTTTCCTTGATCAACCTTAAATAACAAATATTTTTCTGAAAACGTATTACTTCGAAATCAATGTTCTCAATACCTTCTATATATAAAACAGTTTTCACTTTTAACAGCTTATGCAGTATCTTGAATTTCTTCTTGACCGATATTTGGTATTTATTCTTGTAGCTTGTGGAAGTATCTATTCCATTACTATTTAAATTGTTCAAATTTTATTATTTATTTTTGACTCATTTTTACTTTTCAGATGTTTAGTTTATATTTTATTATAACATTTTCTGCTGTGCATTACTCGTGGTATTAGTATCGCTGAACGGCTGTAGATTGCAGCACTATTCAGTTTGCTTGCGGCAGGATATTGATTGCTCAGGTGGTAAAGCCAATATAGTATAAGAACCAACTATAAGATTAATAGCAACTATTAACGGAGGTATACAAATTTCAAATGCCAATGTTATGCTAATTTGTTGTAATGACTTATACATTTTATATTTATAATTTTAAATTGCTACAAAAATCGGTTGATGAGGGCTTTGAATGAATATCACCAAAACTTGATCACACTTTACGCGTTATTGATGCATGTAGCACCAGTTCTTGAGACTTTAAGCGCCTCCTGATATACGCGATCTTGGACCTGAGTGGCACATTCATTTACTTTTTTTGTGGTACTTGCCGAGCTGAAACATTTGGCGACATCAGCGGAGCCACGATCGTATATCTTTTGCAGATCTTGCTTTGCTGGTTCGACACACTTCTGTGCTGCTGGAGTGCCTTTCTTGTTGGCATAGTCCTGTGGTAAAAAGACACATTTACATTTAAATTTATTATTGAATAAAACTTATCCTGAAATAAACATATTAAATGTAGAAAATAATTTAAAAAATTGTAAATTACCATTTCAATCCCAGTGGGAAGCCAATTTAATGGACATTTATGTGATTTTTTAATAATTCTTGTTAAATTGATTTATATTAATAACAACAATAGTTAAATAGTAGTGCATAAAAAATAACCTTTATGTTTTGAAGTTGACGATTGATTATTATCAGTAATGACACTAGTGGGTCAAGTTGAGATTTGTCGACATCATCTTTCCAATCCGCTGATGCACTCTGTAAGACAATAAATTATTTTTAGGCAAAAAATAAATTTTAGTAGATTTTAAAAGAAAAAAATTAAAGAAAGAAATAATTTAAAAAGTACAAAACTGTTATTTTTTCATAAAATTGTGAAGTATTTTACCTCAACGATGCAGAAAACTAAGACGATTGCGAGAGTGTAGACCTTCATGTTTACTGCGTACAGTTCGATCTCTCAGACGAAATATACAAATTTAAGCCTGCAGAATTCTATTTAAAGGCCTTTTTATCTCTATGTCAATTACAAAAAAAAATACATAAGAGGGAGGTCTTATCATTATCAATTTACATATTTAATTATGAATCTTTTGCAACTCAATGATGTCTGTGAGTGCACGCAAGTGTCTGTTTTGAATTGACTTTTGAACTGTTTTTTTTTTTTAATTTTCCTGCCATATTTTTTCTTAAGGTAACATTTTTAATTTGTATGTTTTACAATATTAAAAATAAAGGAATATAACTCTTGTTAAATTTTGTTAAATTGATGAAACTTTAGTTCTAGAAAAATAAAATATATAATACAACATATAAATTAAATTATAGTACAAAGGATGATCAAAGAACGATTTTGGATTAAAGAAATTTGAACATTCGAATAAAGTCATAAATATTTGTGTAAATTACAAGATGTATTTCAATTATAAATGTACCGACAGTCTATATAGTCCTTTACTTAAGGATTAGTAGCCGTTAATTTCTATAGGTAGCAGCACTGCTTAGCTCTCGCAGGTATTTCCCTTTCTCTTCTTATTCAGAGGATGAGATATCATACGAGCAGTATTTTTATGCATTTATAGTTAAAGTAAGCTTTAAAAACTGATTGAACTAAAAACATATATTAAAATTTGCCAAAAATTTATTTTATTACTTTCTAAATTAATGTTATTGCAAATATCTAATACAAAGTAAAAATAGTTACATCCATTTCCTTCAATGCATTAAAATAGTTACTTCAGTAATCATTTAAAAAAATGTAAATCTATGTCAATTTAATTTTCACACCTTAATCCTTAACATTACATATTTCTTTATCGTACTTTCAGCATGACTGCGCTTTCGCTCATGTTTACAGCACAATATGAAAATTCGTACCGAGCAATAACTTTCACACGTTTATCAAGTATACAGTTCCGGCTCGCATTATAAAATAATACACGAAACATCTCAAGTTGTCGCTCGAGCCTGAAGGCAACAAACGTATAGCTGCATAATCCACGTGAACTTGTACCTCTTGAACAAGGACCGCGATGAGAAAGGCTCGAGCGCGCCACGCGCAGGCCTTGTATGTACAGGCGGTCGCGCGGCCGAGTCTTCCTGTCTATCCATATGTCAACGCTCACCGGCCAGTCGGACGTACAGGGAGTTCGATTTCTGCTGTGTCAAAGGTTAGCGCGAAACCTCGTTGGGTCGTTATAAAATCGTCGATAAGCATCTATTTATACAAGACGTCATTGCGCAAATTTTTTTAGCGTTCGAATAAACAAGAGGAGGAAAGATGATTAGACAATTAGTAGAACCCTGTGTGTGCTTTTTTAGACAGCTATGATATATTGATTTTAATTCAATATTTTTCTCGTTAATCTGATTTATCGCGATGAAAAAATATTGCTATTATGATACACATCTGAGCTATTGCTATAAGTCTGAGTACTCAATTATCAGGCATTTTCTCGGAATTAAGAAAACAGCAAATCTTATTGTTTCAGACTAGTGTAAGCTACTGGATTAGTAAAAAGTAAAAATGTCATTGTAAAGTCACTAAAGTTTACGTACACTTTAAAGTATATCAAACCGTAATGCCGATGCAAAATTATTTTTCATTTTTTTGCATACGTTTCTTAATGCAACCAGCAAAGAAGTGAGTGAAAAGTCGAAAAAACAAAAAAGTAAAAACAACAGTTTAGTAATGCAACTTTCAAAAAATAATATTTGTTCACCAAAACGTCCACAGTGTCACCTTTGCACATTCTAACACATACTGTTCTACATCGATATGAGCTTATCGTCAGGAAGGCAGCTATTGCTTCATTAATTGCAAATTATACCGTGCTCACGGTAAATAAAGCATAAATTTGAAAGTTAATGATTAAACGTTTTTATTGCTTACTACTTTATTAATTCACTATTTACATGAAACGAAATCCGTGAAATTAATACTTAGAAAAATAGTTTGACAATCGATTTAAGTAACGTACTTGACTAGCGGTCAGATCAACTATCGAACAAAATCAAAGTTGATCCGCGGGTGACATCGGCGGCGGGGAATTTTCGCACCGGTGGCCCGACTTAAAAGGCCAGCCATTTCCCCGAAAAGAAATGACACCATTATGTCGGCTTCGAGGCGGCGAACGCGGCTCAACCGGTGCGGCTTTTTTCGCTGCGGGCCGCGACAGAGAGCGCCGTGGAGCGGGCGCGCGACTCTGGAATCCAGAAATCGAGAAAACCGTCTCTGCAAATGGCAGAGCCAGTGGCGCGAGAGCCGCTCGCGCCGGCAGAAGAATATATAATACGTGCCGGGGAACGCGTTCCCCGCTCGGGAGCGATGGCGAAAAACTCCGGGAAAATCTGAAAATACCACGAGGGAGTTAAGCAGAACCGACGAGGCGCGCTCGGCAAAGCAAGCAGCTCGATTCGACTGGGATTTTTCAAGTTTTTTTTTTGAACGGACGTCACGACTTAGAAGTTAACTTCGCCGTTTATTTTGGTATTATTTACTTTGGAGATATTTGGCTGTTTTCAGCGGTGCAATTAGTTACGTTTGATTGACAATTAACGAGGAAGAAATTTCAGTTATTTCTAATTGACGTGTAATGAGGATAAACTTAGGATTCAAATTAATCGTAAGTATATAAATTTATTTTGAAAATGTTAAAAATAATGATTAAAAGAAATCAGATTAAAATTGCATATGTGCAAAATTTTAAGAAAGTATTTAATTTCTTGCTTCTTATTTTACCCTCTATTCTTTTTAAAACAAGTATGACTAATTTTAAACTGCTTTATAATAAGTGAGTAGTATGAAATCGTCGACTTGATAGTCAGCTAATTTCACTAAACTGTAATTGAAACGAAAACTACTGCATGCATGAATAATTTCATTCCCTAAGATTGAAATAAAAGTAATTCTTCTTTAACTTTCATTTCATTAGAATGTGTAATCACATATCAGTCGTGTACTTATCTTTCGTCAACTATTTAAGTGCCTTGTAATTTTGATCATTATTTGCATGAAACAAGCTGGTAGTCAATCTATAATATTAGGCTTGCATCTAACCACATTTTACAGGAATTCAATATTTCCAAATAAAAGCAATTGTACAATAAGAATAAAATTTCATAAGTCAATGAATTCGACGTATACGATTGTTTCATCGGTAAGGTACGACAGCATAAATTACCCCCTTGCAGAAGGAGAAGTTGCAATTCGTTTGGAAACACGCGGTGTTTTAGTGGCCGAATCGATCCGATCCTCTATTTTTGCTTCGCTGTCTCGCAGATAAGCTGGACACTTAGTACACGCGTTCAATGAATTATTTATGCGGGGGAACACGCACCCGGTATAACGTACAAATACTTTCGAGGTGGAAATACATGCAATTTACACTGGGTTCGCTTAGTCTCGGGTCAGCTTACTGCACTAGTCAGTAAGATGCATAGGCTCCTATTTGCAGGAGTTAAAATTATTCACAGCCATAGTCCGGAAACTTACTTACAATTTTTCGCTCCGATTGTCAATTCTTATTTGTAATTTAAAGGCAGATTTATTGAAACTTTATAAAAGTGGACACTGGTCTTTGCGAAAATTTCAACAAGTCAGCTTCCTCATAAAAGTTTGTTTCCAACAATTTTTTTTGTGTACGGTGAATCGATCATAATATGGCAGCGCCGTGGCCTAGGTGTTTTGCCGAGGTGGAACCTGTTCTGAAAATGCGTCTTTATCGCGATTTTACTTGCCTACGGCGAATCGCGCGAGCCTGGGATGTTTGAGGTTTTTTCCGGCTTATCAGCGCTCTCGGATCGGGTGCAAAAGTGGATATCGCGCTCCATCTCATTTCTGACATTCTTTTGCGCGCGCGCCACGGCGGAGGATGCAAAAGTCGCGCGATTGAGCTATTTCAGCCTCTCAGGTGCGGAGAAAAAGGTGCAGCCGGTCATTTTAGATCCTTATCGCTCAATTAATAAAGGTTAACGAATCGCGTTAACTTGTGAAGTATTAGCGTCCGAGATGACGTAAGGCGTTGCCAACTCCTTTGTTGTGAGTTGTATAATCACTCGCATTTAATTTGTCTTACATTAGCGCAGGATCCGAGATAACAATAGTATCAATAACCTCCTCGTTTTTCAAGCAACGTTACCAACGCGTAGAAAAAGTTGTTTCATAATTAGAGCACTATTTTACAGCATGAGGTCTTTTACTCGGACAAAGTCAGGATTTATAACTTATTTATCCCCGTCAACGTTATGAATGAGGAAAATCTAAGTATGCACCTTTTTTCGCTAGATCAACGACATTTTTCTCTCGCGGGGCGGAAAAAGCGACTCGAGAAACGAGATATCGACTCCGCGTGGTCCCGCTGACAAGCCTGTCAATTTCAATATTTTGATTTAAGAGGGAAGGGCAAAAATGAAGCTTTCATTTCTCAGATCAGTTTTGCAATATTTCAGTGGGCTGCGGATTTTAATGAGAAGCAAAAATTTCGATCAAATTTTAGTTAGAAATTAAACCATCAAATATCGAGCACATTACTTTCTACGGTACTTTTGTAACTGCATGTCAGTTACAGTTGTATAATCACCGAAGCATCGATTTTGTCGCTCTCTACGTTAGTTATTTTTGATAGGAGTTGATTAATAGACTTTTTAATTCGAATTTGGACCTCACAAGATCAAATACATTTTTACGTAACCCACAAAAAGCTCGGTGCAATAATATTCCAATTCTCACACTAATGCCTTTTCCATTCGTCGCGCGGCAGCCGGAAACGCAATAAGATTGAGAAGCACCGTAATTTCAATTTATTTGAATTGCGTAAGACCAAAAATTTCGGGGAACAAAGATAATGATAGATTAAAGCGGCAAAAAGGGTCGCGACATTCCGACATCGGCAGCCGGTGCAACAACCAGGAAATTAAAGCGCGCGGCGAAAAAGATCCGCGAGACGATACTCCAGAATTAGATTGCGCAATTTGTAGGTGTGCACGTAACGGAGTAATTCGCCGGTGCTCCTCGCCGCCGAGCGGCGCATTGTTGCCTATCTCCCGCTATCGGATACGTTTACCGCGAGGCGCCCGATGGCTCTTCGCCGATAATTCGAAAGCAATTTTGAGCGACGAACTCCGCGCAGCACGGCCTGCTGAGAGGATTTAAAAATCACGTGGAATTTGATCTGCCGCGCGACCCGCTATCTTTCTTGTATTAAAGCATTTTGAAAGTTAGCAGGTGCACTTCTCATTGTTCTCAACAACATCTTTGGTCATATCGACCTGTGAAACTTTTTATTTTTCCGGTGCTTTTTGTTTTCTAGGAGCTCGAACTGCCGATCTGTTTTCGAAGATTCCTGGAGATTCATCGCGGAAGCTGTGAGGCGAGCCGAGGTATTACGTAAAAGCGCGCGGAGTAAGGCTCGTTAAAACAATTACGGTGTCGCTTTCCACTTTTTCGCGGAGCTTTCCTGCTGGGCGGCACGCTCCGCGCGGCAAAAAGGTCCGATCGGCAACCGCCTGCGGGATCCCTTCATTAGGCCGCTTATTATCTCGTTAATTCGACGGCGATGGTGTGGTCCCGTGGCTCCGGACGACTCACTCGTCGAGTTCTTCCCGTCGTCGACCAATCCCTCCGGGATTGCTTATACTTATTAATTTCTAGCCCGAACCTTTTTGCTTTTCGTCGAGAAAATCGAGATGTATACGGGGAGTTTTTATTGGGGGTGTTGATTTGACGACAGAAGTTGAGGAACTGATCCCTGGTTTACTAACGCATTAATTTTAAATATTGATAAGTATTTTTATAAAATATTTACACTGCTAAATTTATTTTTATATATTTACACAATAGATTAATGAGAATGCTGTGTACATCTAAAGAACTTGAGTACTCAATGGGACTAAGTTTTACCGGCGGATGCACGCAGATGCCAAATTAAAATATTAATGGACTTGTTATACACGCAAGAATCGATCTGCTGGGCACAGGCGTTGGCACTATTCTGGTTGCTTGCCGAATTTACGCAATTCAATGCAATGATTATCGCAAAAGAAAGATAAGAGTGAATCCCCTACTTATCATTGGCATTGCAAATATTTAACTATCTCTAATGCCGCATGAGTCAACTACAGTGCGAACTTTGAATATGTGCATATATTTGCTTAACAAAAATTATTGCTGATCATTCAAAAAAGTAAAAATTATACTGCATTTAATTGATCATTCGTTACATACGCTATTTAAATAAGAGAAAATATAGATACGAAAAAGAATTACATATTGAAAATTGAAACTTTAAAATAATTCCCTGTTACAGTAGCGATCTGCGTCTCGAGGCGCGACTGCAATCGGAAAGATCTGCGGGGCATCGAATTCGAAAAAAATCTTTACGAATGCACCCGCGGAATTCCTCACCGCCTCGCATATGCACACAATTATGCAAGAAACCGCACGTAGCGCGCTGCCGGTCGTAAGGCTATAAACAAAGATCGGCGTCTTTCTCCCCCCGGGATGCTGACAAATGTAGCCTCCTTTTTCAGCTTTCGCGCGAGAGATGAGATCTTTTCTAAAGGCCCTTGGCGCGCTCGCTAACATAAGTGAACGTCTCCGCAGGCGCGCTACAAACATTTTCGCGCACACCTATGAGGTTTCGCACGCTTACGCTGTACGCGCCAATCGCATTTTCAAATGAGTCATTCCGTGTTGTGAAGCTCGAAATTCATCGATGTTACACCTCGAATTTTTTAAAAGTAAATTGACATTAGCCCAAATACAATTGCAACACTAAATTTTGAATTTGAACGCAACTAAACAGGATATGATGCTTATTTATAATTGGCAAGCGTTAGTTAATCGGAGTCTTCAAAATGGGTCAGGCAATTAAGTGGACGTAAATAATGAAAAAAGATTTCGAAGAGATGAATCATCGAAGGCTCTTTGCTGCAGCCATCCCGGCAGCGATTACTGCACATGGTATTTTGCAACTGGCACAATGCCCACACAGGTAAAAGCCTCTCGGCGCTTCTTCGTTTCCGCGATCGATACCACAACCAATCGCAAAAACATAAAAAACATTGAAAAAGCTCTCGCGCTCGTCTTACAAACTTAAACAAGACTGCAGAATTGAGCCTTAGATAGTGTTAGGCAATTAAGCAGTGCGCGAAGTACAAAAGCACCTCCTTCCAATTATCGAGATAAGGATTTACAATCCCGGCGCGCCATAGGCCTTACGGCCGCGCAATTAAAAGCCGCGGATGTTCCTTCGCCTCTCTCGGAGTATTCTAATCAAGCGCGCTAAGTACACGTACCCGAATTGCGCAAGCCACCTTCGATCGGCGGCATCGCGATCCGTGGTCCCCTTTTTCATTAATCAAGTGCGACCGCGGAGCGCGAACTTTAACCGCCGACGAGGCGCGAACGCACCTCGAAATATAAAAGCTCACCGTCGCGGGGTGATAAACTGTGCGCGGAGAGGTGAAACGGGCACCGCCGATGCGGCAATCGGCGCGCAAGGACTCGGCGCGCACTTTCTCACGCGCGCCAGGATCGCCCGACGATTAGTCGGCAGTCTTTGTCCGCGCCGAGGGCGAGGAAGTGAATCCGCAAGGACGCGAGTGGCCTGTGCGTGGGCTGTTTGTTTACCCGGTCGGAGACAAGATCTCGGGTGAATTGGTTGCTCGGGTCAAGGAGATGAGGTCGATTATTTGCTCTCAAGGAAATCGATCGCTCCCTGACGTTTCTCAACGAGGCACTAGGACCTATCGAACTAGGGACCTATTGTTCCCTTTCGACGTGAAGTAATTCTTCGATTGGTTTTTTGTTTGGACATGTGTTTAGCGTGAGAACAATGCGGTGTTTAATCTGCGGTCTACGCACGACTACTGTGTGGTCCTATCGTAAGCTGGAATCGTTAATCATTTGATAATGTCGCATTGACTTAAAGACCCTATCGGTAATAAATAAGTTTCAAGATATAACACTACAGTAATTAATCGAAATTTTTGTTTCATTCTTTCCATTATATTCAACATTTTTTTATTCGAAAAGAAATGTACTAACGAACAAACTATTTAATTTTTGCACAAGATTAAAACAGTATTGATTCGCTTTATATATTTTATATCCTGAAATTTGAATATACGTTAAGTGGAAATTTCTGATTAAAGTATATGATTATGTGATTGAAAATGACATTATTTTTTGAAAACCGGTAAAACATCAGAGATAAAGTCACAAATTCCCGGAGGCCGTAAAAATAAACGAAGTAACCAATGCGGAAGGCGAATAATTAGGTGTGCGCCTGCCGCATAATTAGGCCTCGTTCGTTTGCGCTGATTATTAAAAGTTCTGCTTGATACGCCGTCCCCCTCGTGCGGCTTAGGCCGATCGTCGTAACTTTTACAGTGTTTTCACGACGAATTTATATAGAGCCGAGAGGGGAAAAAATGAGAAAACGAGGCCCATGGCTAGTAGCTTAATTAATACTTTTACCCATTCGGCGAATGACAAAAAAGAGAGTTTGTTAAATTTATGAGGGCATTTTACTATCCTACGGTTACCGGATAAATTAGTTAACGGAACTTAGCGTTTGTCAGTTTTACATAAAAACTGGAGCACTAAACACTCGCACTTTATTACTCATTGATTATGGCCTCGTTTGTTTAGCCTAAGCAGCCAAAAATAATTGAAAAATTACCTCGAATTGCATTAATTAAGTCTTTGCAACTTTTCCCTACCTGCACGTCCCATGGGCTTTAAAACTAGAATACCATAAATCACGACATCATCGCGAAACCACTCATAACACATTTCTCCCGAAAAAAAGATTGAATAGCACTTCTTATGTCAGGGGCGTTACGCGATGAAAGCGGGCGACCGTTTCGCCGTTATAATTGAAAAGTCCGCCTCGCGACTTGTCATTGGCCGGCGTTTTCCGCCAATGAGCGAGCCAGGTCCGCGAGTTACGCAACTGGTTCACACATAAACCGATTTTCCCGTTGCGCCTCGGGAACGCGTTTCGTTTTTGCGCGGGAGTCGGGGAATTTCCTCCGGCCTATGCGATGACATTTCTGGAATCCGCACGCGGACGCGGCTTTTCGCGCTCCCCGAGCCAGCTAATTGTCGCGCTTATATTCGCGCGAAAAGAAGGAAGTCGTTAGGGCCCGTGATATAGATAACGAGCGTCGCCGTGCCGTACGGTTCTGCGAAAAATGCTCTTCGAATTGTGCAACAGTTCGTTTGCACTATGCCTTTGCTACGCAACTATTTTTCGATGCGAAACGTTAGAGCAGTCTATAGAATTTTTTAAATAACTGTGCTAAACAAACTCGCATACACAAGCAAAAAATACAAGATTTTTAATAGTGCGGCTAATGGCCACGATTGTTTTTTCGAAAAAACAATGGATCTTTAAAGTTGGGTTTAAAAATTAGCAGATAGTATTTTACATCCCAAAAAGTTTATCGAAAGGTACAAAATTTCGTGATAGTAAAGTGTAAGAGGAATCTATTGAATACGACGTACAGCAACAATTCGTTCCTTGCCTCATTCTGCTTCAAAAATCGATTAGGATCGGCAAAGGAATAATGATAAAAATGCTCAACAGACAGTGTTCGCCGCGATAGTTGCGTAGCCTTTGCTAGACATTCTTTATTTGTCAGTCTCCGACAAAACAGCTGTAATTATATATTTTTCAAACCAAAAATGCATAAATTTCAAGTGCTCGTGATCGCCTTAACATGCAATTAATCAATTCACTGAAAAGCATCGCATTGAATTTCTTCCCTTTCGAAAAATAATGGCACCTCTTTTATTTTTTCATCGCCGGGAGGAATCCGCCGCTAATTAAGTAACAAAGATTACCCCCCCGAGCAGCAAACAAACGAGTCGTAAGTTCGGCCGATCGCAGAAGCGCGATCTCCAGTCTCCCACGGGCTCGAGAGCTCAATTCAGGTGTGGCGGCGCGAAACATCGGCCGGGCTTGCGCAAATGCCGAGAGTCGCGTTTCTTTCGCCGCCGCTCTGCCCCCCTCGCCTCATCCATTCACGAGCGCCTAGCGCGCTGCATCATCCACCGGCAGCCAATTTATATTGTACCTACCTCTCTGACTCATCCGCGGGCCTTCGATTTCTCCCCTTCTTTCCGCGGGACTGTCGCGGTGACAATGGACGTAAGATCGGTTACGTGAAGCCGAGAGGTGCAGTTCTTCGACGACGTGGATAATGCGAAGGGAGCGGAAAAATATTGCCGGTCGATGAAGTTGTTGCGTTTAAATTCGAAGATAAATTTGATTTTATGTGCGAGGTAGTGCTGATGCTGGATACTAATTGAATACGTAAATTTGGACTTTCGAAAGGAGAGAAAAATCTGGATTAATTAAGAGTATAATTTTAATGTTTGAAGAACAAAAAATTAAAATTTTATAACAGTGGCATCATTATTTAAGAGATATGGACAGTAACTTTCTATTTTAGTTTATATATTGCATATTCTGTGTACAAGTCAGTGAGTGATACGATTGACATGGAATTGAATCACTTTTGACAATGAAAGTATGAGTTATTCTACATAGTAAAAAATCAAAATATCCAAGAACTATCTACTTTAATGCTTCAGTGATCAAACCGAAAGATATTCTTTATAATTCAATAAAACCATTGTATGCAAATGAGATATAAAAACGAGACGTTATTATATGCATTTTATTGCTAAATTCATATAAAATTTTATTTTCTAAAATTATTTCAGACATTTTTCCATCTCGAACAGAAGTAAACGCGATCTATAAATGTAGGTATGGATTTGATATAATTATGTATTACAAAAAACAATCATACTCTAACTTATTACAATCATCCGTTAAAGTTACCCGGTAATTATATAAACTTATCTCCATTACCGATACAATGAGTGATTCCAGAGCAAATTAGCCACGTCAATGTTACATATCCATATGTCGATCGTCAACATCCGCGGGAGCTAACCTTCACAATCCGACCCTTTCCTTTTTCTCGCCTCGCTGCGAGCTTTATAATCAGAGGAGGCACTTCTTCGATTTTAATCTTGGTGCATTTTGTAAGCACTGATTCGATTCGAGTAATAACTATGAGATATATCTCGTGTATGTTTATGAAAGTATACAGTGATAAATCAAACTTTTATAATAAGACGATTGACTGTGACGTACAAGACCATATATTTTTCACTTCAACAAGTTGACGATTAATTTTTCAATGATTTACCGTTTGCTCTTTCTCACATTCTATTTACATTTTAAATTATATTGTCAAGTAAATTTATATATAAGATATAAATAAGTTTTACAATACTCGATTTCATCGGCAAGTACAGCAATAAAAGTGTAAATATTTTAACTCCAGTCATGAACTAATACGGTATCTTTTCTATTTTTTTAATTTTCGATATTCATATTTTACATCAAATAAAAAATCAAAAAATTTATAACAGCCATGAGGTAAAAGAATAAAACAATCCTTTGACTTGCAACTTTATAAATAGGTTTTTTTTACTTATAAGTAGCTATCTTTCGCTCAGGCAGAAAATCCTTCTTTCTCTCCGCGTCCTTACGGCGCGATAGCACAAAGCTATAGGCGCGCCGTGCTTTTAGTGCACGGGAGCGCGGCGCACATAGGAGCGATCGCCGGCTGCGATCTTCCGCGCACGTCGCGCAGGTGATTCGCGAGCTCGTGTTGAGCAACAGCGGCGGGACTCAATGGGCCTCACGATTATTGCGATTATGCGGCAAGCGAAGTTATGCGGCTGCAAGGCGCTCGCGAGCAGAACAAAGAGAGGGTGAACTTTTACTGAATTTGAGTTTTGCTTTACGAAAAATATTTTCATCTTTTTTTATGTTTTATTGACTTTTTGGTTGATTTGACGAGTAGTTTTCAATATAGAAGAACTAGAACTTTTTATTAAACAGTCAAGAAATAAACGCAAATCTTTAAACCATATAGAAATTATTGTGCTGCACTCTAAAATTTGCATTGTACTTTATGAAGTTGATAATAAATGAATGTTTAAAATAAGATATCTTTCTACAGCTCAATTCGATTTCATAAACAAGTCGCAGTATTAACGCGCTTAATCGCAAAGCACATAATTAATAATGTATCAGCACGAACCGTTATCTAATTCAATTATAGAACCGCATCTAGAGAACGAGGTGTAAATGATTCGCGCGCGCCAACTAAGGATCTAGAGACATTTTATTGTCATTCGATTATGTAAATTGGATAAAATTCTCGACGATCAGAACTGCTGCTCGCCCGTTATTATCGCCGCCCATAATCGACACGCTCTTGAATATATGAAGGAATTCTCTCCTCCCCCGCGCTGACAATTCTATCGTCATTCACTATACGTTTCTTTGTTTTCTCTCTGTCATTACGAGTCTCTCTTTCTTCTGGGTGTAACCTTCTAACGAGAAAAAAACGTGGGAGATCGATTTGATTTGTGACCGTAGAACAGAACACCCACGCTGTCGCAAGACTCAAAGGAAAATTTCAATATAGTAAGTTTAAAAAAATATTTCATCCATCGTCCGTGTCGAGGTTCGTGTAGTAGCAGCTCGTAACTTACTTTACTGCTAATGAAAATGTTGATTAATAATAATTGGAAATCTGAAGAAACGAATTTATGCCTAAGCAAAGATATTTTTAGATGCTCCATAATTTTATGTTTAAATTTAAATGATAGTAAAAATACAATCTTGTTAAAATGGTCGTGCGCATTTTCGAATGGATTCTTTTAAGTAATTTTACGCGGGAATTATTTATTTAACGCCACGCGACATTAATTACAGCGAAAAAAAATACGGCGCGGCATTTATGACTGCCAATGTCAAGTCCGAGGAGTGATTAATGGTGGCCTGCGACTATAACCTGAGCACCGTGATCGACGGTAATCTGCGTATATCGACGCGCTTACAAATCTCTCTCGCATAAATAGGAGCGTTAAATATGAGCAATAAATGAGAGCATTTTTTTAAATAAAATATGATAATTAAACAGAATTTTTTATTTGCGCACAAAAAGTTTGTATGCCCCATTTCTATTTTACTTGAAGTTGATTTGCTTTGACTTTAAAAAAAATCGTGAAATCTTAATGTGGATCTATTTCACGACATTAAAAATCTACTATACTTTCCCGCATAAGCTTGATCACATAAATGTAAGTTTAAATAAATTTTATTAATTCAACTTATTAATCTGGAGATCAAAAGAACAGTAGCTGACGATTATAGCGGTTTGAAAGCTGTAATTGTGTTAAAAAGATGAGCATTTCGTGTAATTTCAACAATGGATCCCTTTTTTAATTAAACGCAATCAGAAGCGCTCTTTTTTCATCGGCCCGCGACGCAACCAAGGCGTAACGAAATTGTGAATTCCCAACAATGGTGAATCAGTATAAGCGCCTTAAATCATTGTAACACCTGATGCAAGATAAATGTAAGCTCGAGCATTTACAGAAGTCTTGTGCAACCGAGTTAGAGGCGTAATTGTAATGGCGAGGAGTTTACGTGCGATGGGTGCGTAAATTATGAATTTAAACCGGCGTCACCGTCAAGTTTTCTCACCGTAAATTGCGTTGTACGATTTTTTCACTTCAAATTGTTCAGGAGGATATAAGTGCCGCAGTACTGATCGTATCATTCCACGTGTCTATTTCCAGAAAAATTCGGAGGCATTAAAGGTGGTGTGGTTTATTATCAAAACGCGGAGTAATTAATCGAGTCGTGTGGTGCGATCGTATCATACGACACTTAAATTTTCTTGCTTTGATACAAAATTCAAAGTGTGATTATCAAGATTTCAAAATCTGCTCTTAACGACCGAATTTAACGCCTGTGGTATCCGTTATACACTTTTCTCACACTCGAAATGTTCCCTCAAATCAAAACATTTTACATAAATACATTCCTTGAATAAATTAAGCAGCTCGAAACACTTGTTTACCGCTTAATATGAACTAATTAATCATTATCCCCGTAAGCACCTCGTAAATTCAAGGCGGCATCGGAATGCTAATTAAAAATGACGAAAGACGATCATTACACGATCCATCAATACTAATCGCTACACTTTCTACGTCCGGTCGGGATCCGTTTCGGCTTCCTCGATTTCGCGCGAAAGGCACCGGTAGCGTCTCGTCGCGTCTCGCGCGCACACCGACCTGTCCGCAGATCCAGCTGAGATTAATTTAATTAATGCGCGATTTCGCTCGCATTTCGAGCTGCTGCTCGGCGCCATTGTGATGTGTCATTGACACTCGCGAAAGCGATCACCTATTCATTATTATTGCGGATCGGTAAAAAATCGGGGCTCCCGCTCATTACCGCGTGGCTCGTATACGATTTTGATGGGGACGACTTTCACGGCGAATTGCCGCCTGCCAGGCTACTATTTCGCTCTATCGCTGGCTGGCGTAGCGAAAGATTTCACAGTTATTACTTTCGAGTGTGGAAAAAAGGGTGCTTGATTGATTCGGATATAATAATAAGTTTCGCATAAAATTTTAATTTTAATTTTTTTATCTCTTTATTGATGGCGGTCGAGAAGAAAACTACCGAAATAAATCGAAGCCATTGTTCGTTGGGAATAACCGGCTGTCGGATCAGTCGTAAATTTTAACATTTTCTTTTTGGTTTTAATGAAGACTTTTTCTCGGCTCTTGACATCCACGATTTGCTTAGTCTACACGTGTAATGATCGAATTGATCGGTTATATAAAACTTAATTTCAATACAAAATCATGGATAACTTATCAATAAAAATATTCATTATTAATTCATATTTTCCTATTACTACATATTTATATGTGCCTTGTTTGTTTATTATTTAAAAATAATTTTACGATCTGAGTACGGTTGCAAAAAAGTGTATAATCATAACTTCTGGGTTCAGAACTAGAAGGTTGGTTTCATCGTTCGATCCGCACGAGTGTGTATACTCGACTCCTCGGTATGCATTAGGGTCAGAAACTCGACGGCTAGTAACCGCAACGGCGATTTCCATCGGGCTGCCATTTTATTCGCGGTGTAGGTGGAGCGGCCGAGGCTCAAGGTTAATGTGCCTCCTTACCGTAAGCGCGCGTGCGTTGTACTGCGATGGAAATTTGAAAGCTAGCAGTTTTTGCAAGGCATTTTTACAAGAACGAACGGAATTTTCGTTGTGATGAATGTCTTTCAAACAAATAACTACATATAATTAACGTAATTGAATAAACGCACGTTAAGTGCCTCATTAACTACAATTAAAGTTAATTTTTTTCATATTATAAAGTAGTTATAATATTATTGTAGATTGTAATTTATTAGGATTTCAATTAATTACTATTTTCTCACGATAATTGTTACAATGACATGTAGTAGTTAAAGTAGTTGTGTACGATTGTAAAAGTATTGTAACACACAAGTACTTGAAAAAGAATAGAAAAGATTTATTGTCACTGTACGATTGTATCGTTTAATCAAATTCTTTTATCGTGGCTTGAATAGTACCACTGGTAACTACATTGTTTCGTTTAAAAAAACACGACAGAAAACATGTTCTATCCAATTTAAATAAGTTGCATTAATTTTGACTTACTTTTTTGAAAAAAATTCATTACTGTAATTTGTATGTAATTAAAAAAATCCTCGAGAAATTTTGAAAAAATTTTTATCAGATCATGAAAAACATTAAATTTCTTGCGTTTTATTTGTCACACTATTCCTTTTAATTTTCACCTCGGATCTCCGCAAGTTCGCAGACTCACCCTGCAACCACAAAATCTCGGCAAAGCATAAAAAAAAAATAACTCTCCGTCAACTCGCACCTCTCGCTTGACGCGTAAGAATTCAGCCAGTGTCGCCGCGAGAGATGCCCATCGTTTCACGGTGTCGAGTCCTTCGCGCTCGACTCCGGCCGGGCGGAGGGTACCCGACGTCGCCGCCGGGTGTAATTGGCTGCGGCGCGCGGCAATTAGAGCCGCGTCGCGACTCATCCTCGCCGCTCATTGTGTCAGCTCGCGATCGCGTAATTCCGAGGGTCCCTTATCTCCGGCACACCTTTTACCGTGTGATGCGGCGCTTTTCGCGGCCACCGCGCGAGCGAATCCGAGTATTGTTTTCTGCCCCCGCCCGGGGATGGGCCTCTGCACTCGGGCTTTTTCGAATTGCGAAAGACCTCATTGTCTTCGCGTTGTCGATTATTCTTTTCGGGCGGAGTCGGCCGATGAATACCTCGAGTTCGGCTTTTAACGTCGATTCGATTTATCCTTTCTACTTGGCGATTGTAAAATTTCTGTTTCGTGCGCTCGGCGCTGTTATTTTCGTTCGCGGCGCAGCCTCTCGATAAACAACTTATATTATTCTCTGGGAGAGGTTTTGTACCGAGCTTTTTAATTTTCGATAAAATACCCATCGCGCGGAGAATATTAATACACTCTAATGGCTGTAATACAATGATTGATACAAAATATAAATTCCACGGAGAAATCGATGTTCGTACCCGCACAAAACGGCTCTTGTTTTCCATCCTCACCGTCAACTGCAGCATCGAGCACGGCGCATCTCCCCCGTTTTATCATCGCGAGGTATCACTCAAATTAAGTATGCAAGGAGTAAGAGGCGAGCTCATTATAGTTTCACAACGGGCCTTATCAAGCGCATACTTTCGAATTCGATGTAAAAAAGACGCCGAACCCCAATAACGAAAGAAAGTCCGATGTAATTCGTTATTTTTCCCAGCGGCGCGCGCGCCTCGTTACCTAAACAAGACGGAGCCTCCTCTCCCTCCCCACGAAAAATCGAGCGGAATCGTGCAAGTCACGAGATTTCGCCTCGCTCGTCGGGACGTCGTGCGGTGCACTGCTACATTTTCCCCGTGTGTACACATCGCGCCGCTCACGACAAAGTGTGTATCCTCTCGTGAAAGGACGAATCCGCCGGAGCGCCTTGTCCCGGAGAGCAGCAGCGCGAAAGGAGTAATTGGAATTTTCCGTGTGCTCCCGTGACCTCGCGGCGCCTCCAACTTTTCTAGCGCTGGCCGAACAAAGGTTACAGGCGCTTTTTAGCGATTAGTCAAATTCGTTACGGTAACGAGTTGCTCTAAGTGTGTGTAGCTGGTGCGACGGGTGTGGACTTTTAATTGGTTATTAATACAGTCGCTGCTAATCCTGTTGACTCGGAGGGCGGAGTTCACTTCGCAGCTGCGTTTAATCCATCAAACAATGTTTTTTAGATCTTGAACAAATAGAAAACAATGGGTATTATTATCGATCAATGTGTGTATATGATTACTTACAATAGGCTGTAGTTACTTTTATTTTTTTCAAAAATGAAAAATTAGTAGGGGTATGAGAGGACTTTCTTTTATCAGAGCTTTACCTATAAGTACACGCTTTAAAATGTGGGTCGAAAATGATGAAATTTGATGAGATGAAGGGTACTTGTTGAGCACGGAGATTTTCTGGCTCGCCTCTTCAAAACTTGTATCTATGTTAAGTAGATTGCGTTTCGAATCAACATGTGGCTATACACGCCATTTCGCCAACTCCTGTTTTACACCGGTCAAATTTATGCCGAAAGAAAATGTGGGGAAATATATTTATAAAGTTTCCGATTGCTCAGCATTGACTATTCATTATTTAGAAACTTCATTATACAGCGACGATCAAAATGACCGTAAATCGTATGTAAACATCATTTTCAAAAATATTTCTGGTGAAATTTTTTACAAACGTCGTTTGTAATTATTTTTCCAATAAATTTATCTATTACCTTCTCTGCCGAGGCTGCAGCCTCATTAATTACGTCACTTGTATTGTAAACGAGCGTACCTTATAAAATACGTAATTTAGGGTATCCCGACTCTTACCGCGCAACAAAGCACGAGGGGAATAACTCATTTTTGAGAAAAAAAAATCCACGAAGCCTACCGAACTTCACGTGGGGAGTCATAAATTTTTAGCGAATTTTTACGTACGCGAAAATACGGCGATCAAATTTTCGAGAGGCAGCTTCCTCATAATTCGCGGCGACGTTACATCGGCTCTTTTATATTTTCAAAGGCGAGGAGGAGAAACTGACGGCTGATGCTTCCTCGTTCGTACTTTCTAAAATAATTTCAGCGGGATGAAGGAAAAATTTTCTGCCACGGGAGCAGCCACAGGGATAACGGGACGCGATGTATTTAAAAATTAATTTGCAGTCGTAAAGCATTAATTTTACCTTTGACCGAAGGTAAAATTAGTATTGCCCAGTAGCATTTTTTTACATGCCCTAAAGTAGCAATTTGCCAGGCCCAAATTTTCTCTCGACATTTTTTAAACTTTCACGGGACATTCCCGTAGACCTTCGACGTGCCTTTAGAGCGTCTGCAAATCTTTACAAGCGAAAATGAAAAAGAAAAGGCCGTCGCAGTGACGCAAACTCCTTCGGTTACCCAGGCGCGTCGGTCCGTCGCGAAACAATCCGGAGGCTCTCAAAGACAGTGACATAACCGAATCTCCATTATGCGCCCGCGCGCGCCGCTTTTCCCGCGCTTCATCCCGCGCGCGAGAGAAAGCAACCCCGCGAGGCGGCTCCCGCGAGCGCATAATGTAAACGCACATTATGCAAAAGCCATCCTTTTTCCGACTTTCGCCGGGCGCAACGTAACGGCGCGCCGGCCCGGCGAAAAGCTCGGACCCTTGGTCTCTCTCGCCGCTAACGAGGAGAGAGAGGGACGGCCCCGGGAGCGGAAAAACCGGCGGCGAGCTTCGGTTCCGCGTGCGGCCGCAGAGACAACTCGGATAATGGAGGATTAATGGGTGAAGGGTGCACGCGCTATGATCGATCGCGCAACAACGGGCTCCGGTGAATTCGCCGCCGTGTGGATACGCGCGAGCGACGATGTGGGAATATACGCGAGTCGATCGAGGATCGATAAACGCGGAAAAACTATTTGATGTGAGAGATATGGTGTGTTCGTTTGTAAAAAAAAGAGTTGGTGTCTTGATATTTGCAGCGAGGCTTTTTTTCTAACGGTCGAGGTGCTTGCTCGGATCGCCAGGTGTGAAGATCTGTCTGCGGATATGAGAAGTAACGCTTGCGCTTTGTCTATCGTGACATTCCTAGATAAGTGAACTTTTAATTTATTTTTTAAAATAGGTTCCGTTTTATGTGTTTTCTTTCGTATACTTGGAGAATGGCGAAGGTACTACAACAAATTATTAGCAGTGAAGCACCAACAGCCTTCACCGGGCCTCTATAATCATTCAGATCTTCCAATAACTTATATATAAATCTGCAGCAAACGACTTGTTATTAAAAAAGTTGTTTCAGAGTGCACCTGATAGTAAAGTGTATAAATTAATGTTATTTGCTCTGTCTATCAACTTAATCCAACATCCAAATGTACCTACTTAAAGTTAAACGACGGCTAGAACTAGTGAATACTTATTCATATAAAATTACCTGCGACCTTCATAAAATGATTTTATTATGGTGTAAATTTAATAAGAAGGTGAATAAAAAAATTGTGAGTCATTCGTTACTTTAACATGACTCGATCAAGTGTTTTATGTAATGATAATATGTGGATTGAGGAAAAGTTAAAACATAAGCTCATTAGTCGTATACAATTATGTATGTAAAGCAACAAAGGAATTTCTTATTTTGTTTATAGATGACTATGTTTAATGTGGGTCAAGAACAACCGATGACTTATATCGGAAACAAAAAATATATTATGGCGTGAGACGAATAATTAATCTTAAACACGTATAGTATTTTTTGCATCGAGAAAAACTCCCATTAAATTAGGGATAAGAGTTTCGTTTATCGACATTAAAAAAGCTTCAATTTTATTATCAGAATTGAAAATTTTTTCTTCATTTCTTCAATCAAACTTCTCACACTGTATTCGGCGACGTTGGTTTTCTGAAGAAAAACCAACTGATCGATCGCTGATTGATGTATGAACTCGTGCGTGCAGTGGCAGTCATTACTCACCGGTACACCTTCGCCGAGGGCGCGATCGATTGCATTCAATTATGAGCCACCGATCGTTATCGACACATTCGTCGGTGCGCTGATAAGCCTGCAACGCACATTCGCGCGGCAGCTAACATTTTCGTTTTAACTAATTAGAATTTGTTCGCAAGGGGCGATTTTTAATTTTCAATCGACTTGCGCAATGTGCACACACTGTTCTCGACGTGAAAAATCGTTCACGTTTGCAATTACTTTAGTAGCGAGTCTAGGAGCCGAGTAAGGTGCATATTGTTTCTGAGGTGTTAATTGATTTATGAGATATTGGGTAAAAGAGCTGATATCGAGACACTTGATAAATAGTAATGAGATGTTTTCAATTTTTCGCAGTGCTGTTTTATAGATTTATTATGGAAGTGCATTTATTGATTGGGATATTTCAATTTAACGTTAGATACACAGTACCTTTCTCTATTTATCTAGAGATTTTTCATGGTGTGAAGATCAAAATCAAATTTAAAGTAAATATTTTAGATTTTCACGAACTAAAAGTTGTAAAATTTTCCGTCAGTACTGCGGACAATAAAAATACTTTAATTTGTAAAGAAATTCCTTTTCCTTAAGTGAAGCAATTAATCATCGTTAATTAATGGCGAACCGTCATTAACAATTGCGCGAATATATCTTTTACTCGCTAAAAGGAAAAAATTTGAAAAAAAAAGTCTTACACCTCGGTATCATCGGCATAAAGGTATAGGTGCTTAAGCGCGCTTACGGTGCACAAGGCACAATTGCGACAGCGCTTGGCGCACGCGCGCATCGAGTCATTTACCTCGGAATCCTCGTTTTGCCGCGGCGGAGGATTTTCCCTTTCGGAATAACGCGAGCGAGGACGTCCGTCTCTGCGGATGACGAAACCGATCGCCGTGGCGTTATTACGCCGAGCCGCGGCAGGAGCAGCCGCCTGTGAGAAAATCGCTTAATTGGCGCGCTTATGTTCGACAATCTCCCGTGATAATGCAAGGGCACAATCGTCGCCGCGGCCTGGGAGAATCGCAGAAAAGGCGATCGATCGATCGATCGCCGCGGCCGAGCGCCGCTTTGAGCTCCCTTATTGGTCGCGCGCCGTTTGAGTATTTCATCCGTAAGCTCGCGTATGGAGATTTCGCGGTGCGCCATGTAAAAATCATTTTGTGCGTAAGCGAGCCGAGCTGGTGCAGCGGATTGAGCAATGCGTGGGATCGATATGGGAATGCCTTGGCATATCATTGATTACGTTTTGCAGATGAAAGTGTCTTTTTTCTTTCGTTCGTTGAAAGTATTTCTAAAAATCAATGTTGAGCCAAATAAAGTATCCTTCGTATGCCATGGATTAAAAATTCAATTATTTTTCATTCGATCAATTAAATCTTCGGTTCAACGCGCCGATTTATTTTCATTTATTGAAAATATTTCTGTAGATGAATATCACAACGACATTCGCACACCATTAATTATAATTTTTAAAACGATAACATTTTTTTAAATAAATTGCGGTAAAAGTAATTTTTAGGAGGATTTCTTTAAAGTTACAAAACAAATCGCTTTTTTCATCCAATCAATTAAATCGCGGATTCAACGAGTCGACCTATATAACGCGGACGGGCTGAAATTTTGCAAGTGCGCCAGTCGCTCGCATCTCGAACGCCTCGCTAATAAACTCATCGTTAAGTCAACAAATGGCGCAGAAAATGTAAAACAAATGGGGCATTAAGCAACGGGTTGCCACACGCGCTCCTTAACGAAGCTTCTTCAAGAGATCCACCTTAGGGCTCGCGCTCGCCTCGGGCAGCGCGTCGTCGACGCTTCTTGCGGCGCTGCGGGCCTGTGTTCCGCTTAATTGCTTCCCTCCGGTTAACAGGCCGCTTCCAAGTATCCCGGCGACTCGCTCCTTTACGCCGAGGAGCGGCGAGAGGGTATCGTCATCCTTGAACGCGGGATTCGAGGCATCGATTTATCCGGTCGGATGTGTATCGCGGGAGGCTGGCGCAAGCGAGGATCGAGCACCGGCGTCGACGTGTGCATTTCTCGGCTTCCCTTCGCTCAGCCTCCGCTCATGGGAACTCCGGGGTCGAAAACGAGCGATGTCACAATTTGATTTCGATTTCGCGTTTCGAGGTACGACCGCGAGCCTTGAGATGCGGCTTTTCCGAAAATCCTTATTTGAAACTGCAACGTGCACATGCCGATCGAGATCTTTAGTATGCGAACGAACTTTGAGATGCGAGTTAATTGCCGAAAATTCTTACTTGAATTTGAAAAATGTAGGAATCGATCAAGATCTTTTTGAAATCTTTGCCAATCGAGTTTCTCAATTTTTCCTAAAACACAGTCATTATTTTCATATTTTTCACACTTTAATATTAAGGGAGAAGAAAAAACGATTTGTTTCGTTTACTTTATAGATTTCTTAACCATCTGTTTTTTCATCATTACAGTTTGATACCAATAATGATATAATACAATTATAATTATCATGGGTACATATGAAGATCGATTTATTAAATTCATTTCAAAATATTTGTAATCATCTTTGAAATAAAAAAGGTGCTAAAAAAACGTCTACAATGCGAGTAAAGGTAAACAAACGTGCAATGTACAGACTAAACAACGCCGAGCATTGAACAAACAGTGGCGCAATTTTAATCCTATTGAATAAGCCACGAAAGGTTTTGGCGATCAAGACTAAAAAGGGGGGGCATCCAGGCAAGTACATTCACTTGAACTTCTTTTGATGCTACATTTTAAACGGTGCGCGCGCGAGCCGCTCGATTTCCTAACGAAAATTAAGCCATAACCCACTAAAAACCGCCGTAGCCGCTAAAAGCCGCGAGCGCGCACAAACAGCCTAATTAAAATACAATGACGCCCGAGCGAAGCCCTTCTCTTTCGATTTTCCATGTTGATGCACCGCCGCGGCCGCAGGGATATAGGGTATAAAGCGACGCGAAGGCTAGCCTCGCGGCTGCTCCAGTTCCGCCGCTCGCGCGCGAGCCATTGAATTTGCTCTCGGTCGTTTTTAAATACTTCTCTTGTAATTATTGTTTGATTGATTGATTGCGCCCGATGCAATTTTTCCGTTTAATTGGAGTAGAACGTTTTTAGATTGCGGTAACGGCCGTTTAATTATCGACGTAAGCAGCGCTTTTCAAGATTTTTTTTTCAAACGCCTGTTTATTATAAGCGCCTCGTTATTTATTTTATTATCCTTTTTTTCGTTTGGAAGCTTCGAGTTTTTATTGTCTGTTTAATTTAAATGGTAATTTTAGTACTGCGAGGGAATATTATTTCATCGTTAATCCTCTACATTATTATTCAATATTTCAAAGTTATTAGTACGTGTCAAAATCATCCTTTTTATTGGCACGCTATTAACGTTAACGATACGACTATGTATTTGCTCAGTATTTTTTGAAAATAATATGGTTTTGTTATTACTTTCTTGTAACTTTATAAGATACCAGTGACGTAAGTATGATAGTTATTTGCAGTTCTATACTAATAAGCTTACTTTATACAATATTATTTAATTGCATTACGTTGCTGGAACTCAAATTAATCCGTAAAAATTTCATTTAGAAATTCATACTTTTACTATCTGCTATCAGCAAATAATGTAATAGGCATTTCATTAATTTTTCAACATCTTTATTTCCTCTATAAATTTTCCGTTAAGAAATCGTCAGTATACCATAATAACCAATCGCTCGAATTTCCCCATCCACTAAACTGTTTGCGCACTACGCCCTCAAAAGCTACGTTCAATCTAAACATACAAACCGCCAGTACAATGTTCCTCCGTCTTACTCAAGAATCAGCGTCAAATTATACCAATTAAACGGCATAATGCGATAATTAAATTGATAGCCGCGGCGGCGGAGGTGGGGAAGATTTCGCTGTCTCCCAGCTGGGGGTCTTAACCTCCGCCGGCGAAATCTAAATCAGAAATCTGAATCTCGGGCGCGCGGACGGTACCGCCGCTCTCTTTGTAATTGGACGCTATTGGAGTAGCGCGACCGGCTCGCCCGGCCGTTAATTGCTCGTTACACGCCGCGAGGCGGTAGCCGCTCTGCCCTTCGCGCCGCGGCTCCGGCCGTACGTGACCGCTTGATAAATTAATAAGGTGATCGATGAACCGCGCTGTTTTCATCGCGCGTGCCTCGATTTTTCGATGACTGAGATCTCCTTTTTTCCCCCCGGGGAAAAGCGTATCTTTTTTGGGGTCATGGACGAGCTGCGCTTTTTCTACGAAAGTAAGTGCGATGAAAGGCTGATACCGGCTCGATTGTTAGAATCATCCGAGTAAGCGGATAGAATTTTTTAATAAAATATTTTAATAAGGTAAGTCGAATACAAAATTGGATCTTTCGATTTCTTCGATAGTGATCAATGCATAAAGCAGGCGCTTTTCGCACTCGCCATTAAAAGTATGTCAATATACAAGTTTACAAATTACAAATCAATACAAGTCATTAAAAATTACTGAACGGATCGAAAAGTTAGCCGAGCGTCCCACGTTTACAGTCAACGTCCCCGTAATTTTTACGCGAAAATTCTCTCCGCGTAGTTAAATTTCTATATATTCCGAGTGAATTAAAAAAGGAAGCTCCTGGCACGCAGTAAAACGAACTTTATTCGCCATTAAAAATCATCCTCGAAAATTAAGAAAACAATATATCGCGCCGCGTGGGCTAGGAATCCATTGATTATTCCATTGTCTTACCGAGCTTATAATTTTATCGATTCGCAATAAATATCGGCAGCGGAGCTTCCGATTCGCCGGCAGCGCGAGTATGCAAATCGGCCGGGGATTTCCGTGTAACTCAACGGCGGAACCCTTCCAGTCCGCTCCATAAAAAGGAGCGCGCCGTCGACGGGCGGCCGGAGGATATACCCAATAATTTTTTGACGGGGAGAGGCAAGAAAACGGTAGAGGATTTGCATAATGGCCGAGGATCGGGGGGGGAATGCGGCGCGCGAGCCGGCTACACCTACACCCGCAGGAATTTCGCGGTCTCCTCATTGTTATACGAGGCGAGCCGAGACCGAGCCTTAATTGACTCGATTTAGACGTACGATCTGTTCCCCCGACTTACATGGCGATGGTATTTTAGAATGGATTTTTTAAATTGTCATCGAGCGAATTGTACCGTCGCCGATTTTAGCCCGTTCGAATTTATTCGATTTTTATGGAATGACGTTGAAAAGTTTGCAGTGAGAAGTACTGGAATAGTCTTTAAAGTTTTTACGATCTTTTTTTCTTCAGTATTTATACTAGTATGAACATTTAATCCTACTTATTTATGAATGTAAATCTCTTAATTTTTCTTACACGTAGGTATTCCCATTTGAATTTAACATCTCGTACAAGAGGTTTTTGTAGCTTTTTATTGCACATTTTATTGCGCGGATATAAAAATCGCGAAATTTCAATTTAACCCAAGCTCAAGTTCATCGACCCGAACGCACGTTTTACTACCGTATCGTTTAATTAATTTCCCTCTTGCCAAATACAAGCCTGCAAAAACAAAATCAATTACCAAAACCAGTCTCCCTATTATTAATCCAGACGTCACTGCGCTCCACTCCACGCAGAGTACTTTTACCACCCAATAAAAACTCCGCCAGCATCAGTATCTCCCCGAGTATCGACCCATTGAGCAACTCTCCAACTTCCAGTCGGCGATTGAACAAAATATGATAAAATCGTGCGGGGAGCATTATGAGATCGTGCAGCTCCTTAGCCATATTTGACACAGTTTGAGCAAGCCTGGTTTCGCCGGTGTACGCTTATTAGCATCGCTCGTCGCTATCGGGCCGCGGGATCGGCAGCGTGCACGTAGCAAGGAATCCGCGCGCTTCTTAAAAAGAGCAGGTCCGTATACGCTCCCCCCGCGCAGATACCGATCGGACGCAGGGATCTTCGACGGGACCCACGCTTCGATCGTTTATTAAAACGGCCGCCGCGTGTAGGAACCGTGTAAGCGACTAATTGAGAATACGTGTTGACGTTTCGCGGTGGTTCTCTCTTTGCGTTCGGCGCGGCGCTTTTTGTGTATCGGCGCTGCTGATAGTTGCAAAGGTTGCGATTGTGGAATAAATCCCGCGATGGAAATTCCCACGTGGATTGCGAGGCTTCGGTTATTTCTCATGTTGCCGTTGTAGTTTCGTTCGGAAAAGAGTCTCTCACTCGCACCGCTCGCCTTGAACTTTGCTTATCTATTGTAAAAGCTTTGATGTGCAACGCAGCCATACTAATTCATGTTTGCTATTTGTTATTGCAAAATAAGCAAATTATTTTTATTCAATGAAAATCGTTAATCAACTCGTTTTTCATTTCAAGCATTTGCACATCTATTCATATCATTCCTCCTTATTTCTTAAAAGAATCACAGAAACTGTATAGTCTTTTAGGTCAAACATAAATAAGCATATATGACGAAAAAAGCTCTACTAAAAATTGCAATAGTTCACTTTAATATTCTAACCGACTGATAGAATTTGAAAAACATTTCGTAAATTCTAAAAAATTTCAAAGAAATATTTCAGAAAAAAATGTTCAAACGCCTCAATCTACGAAAACGCTAAAATATAAATAAAACGTGCAATCAACTCAAAAACACGAAACGTCAGCAACAATGTGCAAAAATCAAATCTCATTAGCAGCAGGCAAGGAACTTTATCGGCGCTCGGAGCTTTAAAAAATGGAGCGGTGCGCGTGCTCGCATCGATTTTCGAGATTCGCCGCGCGGCTTACAAAAGCGATCGCTATCGAACAATGTCACCCGTCTCGTCGTATAAATCTTAATTAGTATATGAGCGCGGCGGCGTACCCTAGTAGGCCGCGGCGTTGCATCAACGCGCGCCCGCCGATTGATGTAGGAATTCCAGCTGGGCACTCGGATCGATCGGCGACGCCTTGACAATGCTTGGCTCTGACGGACCCGCGAGCATTTGTCCGCACGTCCGTCCCCGAGAGCCAAGTACCGCTGGGCAGGTTAATCATTGCACGACGAAGTTACTTGTTTTATAGAGCAATTTTGCGGCGATTTTACGCTGATTAGATAAAATTGAGGAAATGAATCTTCACTCAAGTAAATATTATTCACTAAAGAAAAACCTTTTATTTTTTCTTGTCTTTTAATTCTATGAAACATTTAACGCTAAGTGAGTTTATTTGAGTTAGTTTTATTTTTGTTTATGTGAAATAATTAAATTCACTTGTGATTGAAATGGATTGCTAACTTCCTGAGGTATATTTTACAATTGATTTGTACACTGAGTTACATGCGAAAGTTAGATGAATGATCAGTATAATTCATTTCAGAACAATAAATAAAATTGATTTATGTGAAATGTATTTCTTTATTGATTTAATTTAAATAGTAATTTTATATTTGTTTTGATACCGGTCGCAAAACTGTTATTGCGAATTAACACTTAATTTGCAAATAAAGAATCAAGTTTATTTCAGTCTATCAAAACAATGATTTTTGCATTTGTCGCAGAAGATTTCAGACCACCTACGATAGGTGGTCTGCCTCGCCAACCCACGAAGTCAAATTCCAATAAAAACATGCGAAGAATTATTTGGTGCTATGTTAATTACTCTAAATTTATGCATACCTGCATAATTAAATTTCGAACTATGTTTATAAGACAATGACGCTAGACTGTTCTAAATAACTTCGTCTCGAAATTCGCATGGATGAAATTTAAAATTTTTTACTACAACACTTTATTGGTATTTTAATGAGAAAAAAGTGTATTATAATAAAATGCAGAATTTTATGGAATAAAAAATAGTGAAGAAGTGTACGATTTTCAGCAAATATTGATATCACTTTTCATGAGTTCTATTACAGACAAATAGCGAAATAAATTTATGTTTTATTATCTTCCTGCAAAAATAATTTATTAACATTATTTTCAATTTACTCGTAAATCATACTATCTCGATTAGGTCACACGGAAAGAAAATAATGATATAAAAGACGTAAGTACAGGAGAAAAAAAAACTATCTTGAATAGTGGAGAGAATAACAATTCCAAGTTGGAACGAGGCGTAGAGGCGTAAGAAGTAGACAAGGATCTAGACCTGCCTCGTTTGTGCGCCCGTACCTTTTGCCACCCGCTGAGAGCAGATGCTTTTGTTAATGCGACGTCTTTTACTTTTTCCACCGTCAGGAGTTTTTACGTAAGTTTCCTCAAAGCTGATATGATAAGGCTCGTTATTATGAAATGTAACTTTACAATGAAATCACAGTTGAAGATAGAAAGGGAGGTATAATTAATTAAAAATTTTTTTAAATTATAATTTATTCTATTCTTAAATATGAAGATAGCAGGGGAGGTACAATTAATAAAACTTTTTTTAATTACATTTTATGTTATTCTTAATGATTTCGAAAAACAGTATTTTAACGATGTAGTTAAGTTCAGGGTTAAGAGATTATCATATAGTTGGTGCTCTGATTGCAAAATGTCCCCATTATTGATTTACACGCCCAAATAGATGTGCTAGTTCACTAATTGCATCATTTCCGTTGAAGTTCAGCAATGATTATTGTTAATTATTTGAATAGATTTTTCATTATACTAATTAAAATTACCGCATTTATTTAAATCTTATATTGGAGGAAGAAGAGTATTTAATGTCAACAGAAAAGGCAGTCACATTTGTACTACTTAAGTTCACGATCTTCTCATCCAGAGGAAGCTTTCATTTGAATCAAATTAAACTATTCCTAATTCTACAAAATAAATAGAGAAAATATGAAAATGAATGAAAGGTAATCATACATATAATTTTAAGCTTTTTTTAAGTAGAAGTGGTTATTCATAAATCTCTAAAAGAATTGATTTTTTTTTAATTTTGGTAAAAAATTTTTGTTGATATTATTTTTATATAATAAAATCTAATGTTCACACCTTAGCGAAATATTGTTATTATATTATAATTTATTTTAAGCCTTTTCACATAATTAGGTGTAAACATTTAACCATAACAATGTCACCTTTCTTACTCGAAGAAATTTCACACCTCACAGTAGTTATAGCCCCATAACTATCCCCCGTAAACCTGACATTTTCATTAAAAATCGCGAAAAACTCGCGAGCCAGTGCAATTGCAAAACTCAAGCGTGGACCATTAAAAACTCATCCGAGCAAACATTCGTTGCAACAGCTCTTAAACGTCGTGGTCACGCGAAACACAATAAGGCTCAGGCGCGCGATAAAAATTCGGCAAATTTAGAATGCAATTTGCGTCGGGCACAGGCGCGAAGGGCCGTTGATTCATCCGGCCGGGCCGTTTGACCGAGCGCTCAAGGCTCGCGATGAATATTATGAACGATCCAATTACACGCGACGGCAATTATGTAGCCGCTCGTGAGTCATTTCGCAACGCGAAGCGAGCGAGCGGCGCGCGCGGCCGCTCAAAATCAAAATTCCAGGACGCGACTCGAGCTCCAGGACTCCTCGACTAATTTTGACATTGAGAAAGGATTGGTGAGCGCGCAGGGACTTGCAGTGCGATGGTACCGAATCGTGAGATTTATCTGGTTTTAAAAGGCTAAGCTGTTCTTTAAAAAATGGTTAATTCTATACAGTGATAATTGACGTAATTGAAAAAACTAGAAATGATAATTGACTTTTTTTAAATATCAGTTTAAAAGGAAAGAGATAATTATATAATTTCGAAGCTCTAATAAGAACTGTCATTCTTTTCAAAGGCACGTGGACCTTGTGAGCGAAAAATAGAGGATCGTTACCGTGTAACCAATGACTCCACGTGTCTGTCCAACAATGAAAAACGTCTTAATACGCGAAACTCGATGTAATAATTTTCATTCAAGTTTTTGGGCACTTGGACACCTCATTTTTTCGACTAAATTGCCGATCCGCATATATTCTTCCTTCAATTACAATTATATGAATATGTATTCGACTCCAAAGTATAAATTGGTAATTAATCAAGTAAAAAAAAGAATGGTTTAAACTCCAAGCGATGTAAAAAAATTACAAAGGAAAATTAATGGCAACTATTTGTTTCAAAAACAGAATTCAGAAAAAAAACCGGTACAAGTGCTTTCTCAGCCTATCAAAAATTGAATAAGCAGAGCGACAGCGCATTAATTAATCCCTGCAAATCATAACAGCAATCGAGTCCGTCATTAGTGCCGCGGCTTGTCTCGGAGTTGACGCAGCTGCGCCTGGTGTCGCTGCGTTTACAGGCTTTGCTTGACGGCGCGAGAGAAGCGCGCAATCGATCTCGTTTCGATGCGCGCGGTGCCGCAACGATTATCGCCGCGTCTCATCGTCGCCGCCGGTGACGAAATACAAAGACGTTGCGGTTTTATTCAGAGACTGAGGAACTGGGCTTCGTTGAGATACAAAGAACTTTTAAGTATTATTTGGAATTCGAAAGTTAAAAGAAAAAACATTTTTACTTAACTATGTCTTTAGTACAGTTATTCTGTTATTTTTAAAATTGATTATTCAAACGAAAGTTAAAAAGTTTGAGAATTTTATCGTTAAGGTCCGCTTACAGTGATCAGTGAAAATGGAAAGTCGCGGTGAGCACGCGACAATACTGTAACTTTTTTCGCACTTTTGTCTGCTTTCGCGCTCCCATAATTCACGGCTAATCTGGTGCATTGATCGGTGCACCAAGACTGCCGCGAGAACCCGGCTAGGTACGATGATGGTCGCTCGCGTGACCGGTGCACGAACTCTAAATACGGCAAAAATTTCCGGTCAACTTAGTAGTTAAGTAACTACTCGATAACACCGCTATTTTGTAGATTATTTGCATTTCCTTGATCGTGAGATGTAGTTTAACACAAATTTACCTTTAAGCAGAAATTTCTCACTTAAATAAGTAATTAAGTTTCTATAATAAGAGTATAACAAAGCTCTTTAGTGTAATTCATTTATATATTTAAATTTTTCTTGTGTAAAATTTGAAATTCTTGTGGGCAGGTAATTTTTTTTAAGTACAATAGCGAAAAATAAATAACGGTTAGCGCGAGTTCAAAAGTTGACTTGCGAAAATGTGTAACGACTGCGACACTTGCTCGCTTCGGAGTGAATTCACACAACTTAGGAAACAATGCGGTTTTCACCGTAAACAGAGTGCCAGTGCATACGTCATACTCTCGGCCAACGTCGCGTCGAAGAGCCGCTGACAGCAGGATCGCTATAAATCAACACGAGTCATTCACAGCTCGCCTAGCCGAGAAAAATGCAGTTTTTTGCGAAGTACGAGGCTAACCGGTACTTTTTTTAATTTGGCAATGAGGAAGTTATCTAAAAGAATGTTTAATTTTGGGTTGCATTTTTTTTAAAGCAACCGCCGCTTTTGTTTCTTAAATATCGCGGACTTTGGATTTCATTGAAATAATTTTAGTGAAAACGATACAAATGGAAGTGATTCGCATTTTGGGTAATTTTTTTTGTTATTGTTATCAAGGTAATTTTTAAGAATTCGTTAACAAGATACGAGGCATGAAAGTTACGTAGAAAGCATTCTGTCGTGTGAGTTATATTCATTTACATATCGGACTTTCTGAAATCTGTTCGCAATACTTTCTGCGCTACTTGACTTGCTACATACAATACGAGCAAATAACATGAAGTACAAGACTCGCAATAAAGCTTTTACAATGCTAATTTTAAACGAAAAATTGACAAACGTATACGTGTTCCAGTCACAAGAATCTAATATATTAGTCTTAAGAAATTTTATGCTTTTAGGTATAAAGTGTAACGCTTGATTTGAAAACTTGACATATAATTTTGAGCTACGCTATTACAATTTCACTTTACAGCATAAAACTTCATACGTTTTCTTTTGCAATGTGCTGGCTTAAGAATTTATCCCAAAAAATTCGTTTTAGTTTAGCAAACTGAAACTCTTAACATAAACATTTTTTCCAATAAAAATGTCGCTGATACATTTGAAAACAAATTCATATTAATTTTCCTCCAACTAATCTGAGATCTCATAACTATAACTTAAAAATAAAATCGTTACTGCAGAAAACTTAAAAATAAATAATCAAACTGAAAAAAGTTAATAATAATATACTTTCTGCCAAATAATAAAAAATAAAATTTTTTAAAAAAATTTATAAAAAAATGAATCAGCGCTCCAGGATCACCGAATCCCGAAGGAGCCGCTCAGCCCGGGCTCGCGCCGGCGCGCTCCCCCACCACGGGCGGCGCTCGGCAGAGGCGCTTTCGCGCCAAGTATAAAGCCAGTGAAAGCGCCTGCCGGCCCTCCAGACTGGCGCAGCACAGTCTGTCAGCCGCAGCAGCCACGACCACACGCGTCCCTCGCTCACCTCCGACTCCCGGCGTCTCGCGCACAGATCAGTGTTCCCCCCGCCGCCTCACCCCCCGTCCGTTCGCTCTCTTCCCGCTCGCCCCTCGAGCGAACGCGCGCGAGATCCTCCGCGTAAATCGCCGCGCGCCGGTGTTCCGTCGACGTCCTTTTGGTTCTTTTTTTCTGTGATCATGAAGATGACGCTCGTGCAGATGGTGGCCGTAGCGCTGGTGCTGGGGAGCCGGGTGTCCGCATACCCGCAGGATCGACTCATGCCAGGTGAGTCCTTAGTCTCGGCGAGTGTGTGCGATAGTGCGAGTGACTGTGACTTTGGCCGCGCTAAATTGCCGGTTGTCAGTCGCGCTTGATGCCCGTTGTGGGCATCTGATTGACGCGAGTTGCTGTAGTTTACCTTTTTTTTTATTGTGAAAAGATGTTGCGGGAAGGAGTGTTAATTTATTTAATGGTTCTTCAAAATCATTTGGAAAGCGTAAGCGTGCAAAAAGACCTTTAATTAAAATTTTGGATGATAGTGCGATTTTTTTTTAATTGCTGTTTTGAAAGGGGAAAGAAAATACGATTAATTAAAGTAATCTCATGAGTTAATATTTTTAATGAATTATTTTACCTTAATTTTCCCACGTGCCATGAGAATAAAATCAATTCGCTTCTCACATTAATTAACATTTAGCAGAAAAAAGCACGAACAAGTGACAGGATTACCTTCTTCCTTTCAGTTTCACATTTTCATTTCTGCGATATAAACAGCTGATAGGTTAATCAAATATTTTACGCGTGTCAAGTCTCTAAATCGTTCCCGTCGTGATTGAAAATTACACGTGTAACGCTTGAAAATGGTTCGGAACTCATTGTGGCACAAAACAGCATTATAGTCAGCGGGCAATTAATTTTTATCTGGCTTTTAATTTAATTTAATACGTTTAATTTCCCACGGGCGCGCATTGAAAACTCGCGATAATCCAGTAGCGTGTGCGAGATTCGCGCGACGGCTTATTAATGGGACGTCAAGATTCGTTCGAAGGATATCTCTGTAACTTTTCATCAAGAAACGTGTATTGTTTTTTTATTGCGATATCGTTTCTCAGACCGTCAACGACTCGTGAATTTACTATCTGCGCAAAATGAGAGATAAACTCACTGATTATACGCGATTTTTGAGCCTACTTTTATTTCTACTTAATCCATTTTTCTCAAATGGTCGACGCAGTTTCTTTCGCCCCATTTGAAAAACTTTAGATAAATAATTGAAATTGTCTCTGCATCTGTAGTCATTGATTAGAAATGCCGCTTCGCAAAGCATGAAATAAAAGAATCGACTTCGTTGCCCTTTAAAAGTCATCGTTAGAAATCGGTAAGAAACGCTCGCACAATCGCGCGGAGAGTACAAAAGAAAAATTCCATTGCGTAAATAATGATTTCTAAAGTAATGGAAAATGAAAATTCAAGCGTGTCCCAGTCCCGATCCGTTTCCCCGGAGCGGCGCGCCGCGCGCGATGACTTACAAAGTTCACGGTTCTGCGCCTTGCACAACGCTCCGCCCGCGGTTCTCCGTTATCCCCGCTGAATCGCGGCCGTGTACAGCATAATGGGATGCAGTGGAAGAAAAGGCCCTTCGCGGGGCCGCCTTGCGCAATCCACCCGACTCGCGCTCGACCCGTCAATTTTCAATTACACCTCCGACGAGCCGCACGAACCCGTCATCGAGTCCCATTCCGCGCATCTCGTTACGCTCGGCTCGCTCGTGTCGCATCGCCCCCGCCGATCTCCGGGCATCCAATGGAAAATTATTCGCCTCGGACGTGATCTAAAAATTGTATAATTTTTTTGCTCACGGTGCTAATCGAAATTATTTACGTTTAATATTAGGAAGTCGAATAATAATATTAAAAATCATATAAGTAAAAATTATTTTGTTAGAAAAGATTACTTATCAAATGTTAAGCAATTGTTTAAACTAGAGTCTGTGATGTACTATGAAGAACTAAAAGACAAGTATGAAAGAAGTAGCTTTACTAGAAAAAATAGTTTTAACAAAAATGAAACTATTTTATTTAAGATTGTGATGTATTAATATCTGGTCGATGAATCACACCTATGTTCTTAATTAAACGGTTTAGTGTTTTTTTAGTTTTACATTAGTTTTGCAGACCTTTTTTGCGTACCAGTCAATGTACAGGTTTACCATCTACTACGTAAATTAAATCAGGTTTTCGACAAAAAAATAAATAAATCTATGCGACATTTTGGGCAACGTTCGAAATGAATCAGTTTCCGCCGGCTGTACTTCGCACTTAAGATTCATATACACATAAATAACTATTCAAATAAGATCAACCAACGAATCTGATCTCGCGATCTTTTCGTTCCAATTTCGCGCGAATCACCGATACCCATCATCGAATTCAAAATATTAAACAAACAGCATTTCGCTATATTGGAATGATAAATTTAAGGAACATAACGCTGCCGTAAAACCGGATCGACGCGATCGGGAGATAAAAGGCGACGGCGCGGACGCTCGGAGGATTGTACACACGGGGACACCTCCAGCCGGAAGAAAGTGGTCCACTTTCTTTCTCGCAGATGACGCGGCCTGATAAGGCCACCTGCCTCTTTTTTTTCGCGCGAACGAGAGTGAAACATCCCCGCGCGAACGAGACGGCGGCCGGGTTAATTATGCGCGATACGCTGGCGGGCCCCCGCTGATTAAGCCGGCGATTTATCACCCGCGCGCCCGGCGAAGAAAGTTTTACGCGGGGGCCCGGCGTATCTCCGCCGCCCGGTTAACGATCGATCGGCGCTTAACGGGATCTGGAAAAGCGGAAAAAGGCCGTTACGGTTTGTTATGTTTACCGATCGCGACGAGGCGCGGTAATGTGTAAACTTTCTTTCGATCGCCCCTAATGTCCTTACAAAGATGCAAATGGGTTGTTCGGATACTTTGTGAAATTTTGGTTCGAATGATCATTGACGCGAAGTTTCAAACGCGTGTATACGTAAAATTCGGTGTACGAACGAAAGCGGCGGTCTTTTCGAATGCCAGAAAGTGAATGCCTCGGCGACACTTTTGAAAAAGGAAAGTACACACACAAAATGAACGCTTTAAATTGCGCGGTTAATATCTCCGCTTGAGTTATGTTCGCCATTTAAAACGGCGGAGGAAAGCGTCAAGGAATTAAAGAAAAAAAGCGAACGCTTTACGTTTGTCCGGCAAAAATTATTGTGGTCGTAATAAATGTTTTAACATCGCTTTCTTGCCTGTTTGCTTTGCCGGCGCTGAATAGGTGGAGAACGGACGTGAGTGGAACGCCCTCTAAAATTTAAGTCGCGGTTTTCAAGTTGGACTAGAAAATCGACGAAAGCGAGTCCTAACCACTTCATTAAGCGATAATAAAGCGATATTTTCAAGGCGACAAAAAGGCAAACTCTTAATTAATCACTCGCGCGTTGAAAAAGTCTCTAAACCCATTCAGCGTCGATTTTTCGCCTTGAACGATTTATCATCCGCTCTAATAATACCCCGCATCGCCGATAAGAAAGAGACCATAACCCACTTGGATTATGACACGCAAGAATCGACGCGACAGTGTCGCAAAGTGGCAAATCCGCGATCATAAGCATTACCCAGTTTCCATGCTCACCTAGCGCAATCATTTTTTTCCTCGCTCTTTCGTCGCGGCGCCGATTCCTCGTTAAAATAAAAAGAAAATCGGCGCCTTCTAATTGGCCCTGCGGGAGCGAGCGATCGAAGGTTAATCGGATCGTAATTTTCGCGGGGGACTGGGCTGAAAAAAAAGGAACGTACGCGCGGGGCGTCGCGACTCGCATCCGTAATCGTGCGATTTCGTTGCGGCGTCGGCATTCCGGGGCGCCGATGCACTCGTGATCTACGGCCCGCGGTGCAACCGCACGGCGTGGCTCGCGATTTGATCGCTCTATCAAACGCACTTTCGAATACTTGCTGATTGTTTTGGCAGAAGTAATTAGCGGCCGGTGTACATATACCGAAACTGAAAGTTAATTCCCTTTAATCTTAATCGCATCTCGAGTATTGCTCCGGCCGTAATAAGAGTAGATTATTGCAAAATTTTAATTGGATTGAAGAAGTAGCCGCGCGGTAAGAATCGACTTCGATCGGATAGTCAATATAATAAGATTTTTCGCGTTTTTCGCAAGCAATTTATCTATTTTTCACTTGCGCTAATTGCAACGCTTCAACACGTCGTGTTTACTAATTAAAAGAAAAACCGGGGAGATCGGCGAAAAATCTATAAGGCATCGGCTCGAGCCAATATAAGCTCGCCGTGCGTCGAACTAATTTCAGTCCTCGACTCGCCGTCGCTTTTTTTTCGTTCCTCCCGCTTTTTTTCTCTCGCCACCGCGTGGCTTTAAGGTGAGCCGCGGCCCTTTTATTGAGCTATCACGCGATCGGCGATCGTGCGAAATCCGTCGCTCGGCGGGAAATTACTCGGTCGCTTTAATTGCGTCCAGCGATCGATCGGCGAAAAAAGGGTGTATCGATAATTGGAGCTCTAGCCACGCTAATCGTCTGCCGCGAGCACTCGATTGGAGACACTTGTCTTTTTTTTTTTAATCGAGAATGTAGGTGTCGCGGGATCCGTCGTGTAATCCGAAAATCCGATTTCAACGGTACAATGGATGTTGCGTAATGACACAGGCTTTGGGACACAATCGATCTTTAGGATTAAGCCGTGGATGAAGTAAGAAAAATACGGGGTTCGATGGCGATTACAATCAGAGACGTTGATCTTTATGAGTTAGTTGTTATCGCTGCTCGATGATGAGAAATAAAAAGTGGAATGTAGATTCCGAGGCGGATATGGTAAACACGTGGATTGAATTGACAGCTCTACGTGAATCTATATATGACTGGTTGCGAGATTGTGCAGGATGGATTGCAAGACAATGAGCGAATGAAGATATCGAGACATTGGATCGTAATTGTCTCTCAAGCACACGCAATATTTATATACACAAGTTCATATAAAGATCGATGGTTATCACTCATTTTTATGTGGCGTGAACTTTTTGACGGCACCGAGAAAATGCAACCGCGTGGTATTGAAGATGGTTAGATAGTCTATTTTCTAACCTGATGAAATTTATGTTCCAAAACGCAAAATTCTCACAACAAATTAGTCTGAAGTTTATAGCATCGGTGAAATGCACTTAAATTGCGAAATAATCCTACTAAAAAATGTGAATATCCCTATGGTCTGATCAACACAATTCACGCATTCCCATTCGTACAGAAAATCGGCAAATCGCTGTTTGTCTGCGTATCTGATTGCTCGAACATCCAATTAGTCTTTTATTAAAAGAGATAATAAATATTGGTTATACAAAGTATATTCGTGTTCAATGCACACGCGTTTTCATAATTTCTCATTGTACACCGCACCGGTTGCATCAAACCTTCCGACCCAAACAATGTATTTCTTTATTATAGAAAAAGGCGATTAATGCTTGGGGAGGTAATATCGCAGGAAAATAGGAGATCGGTCTTTCAAATTCTTTTCGTATTAATATCGCTAAAAAGTTTCGTCGGCGATGTTGGAGAGATCGGCGATAAGTCGATTTGGGCATGGAAAATTTCGAAACGAGTGAATACCTACAGTTGTTTCAATCCAATACAAGCAGCCCAATTAACTATCGAGATCGATTTGCCGAAAAGACGCTTTTCATCTGATTCTAAATGCTTGCAGGTACTTATTATGTAGCTTTTATTGGCCAGAGTTACTTCACTGAATGGTAATGCAGAGATCATTTTTTCGTATTAAAATTATTCTACGATAGCATCGCGTTCTCAAACAAATTGGAAAATAAGTGCACTTAAAAATTCTTAACAAACTGCACGAATTGATTATAAACAAAACAACTCAAATACCACTGCCCAAATCCAAACTAATAACACTCGTTAACTAAATTATTCCAACGTTATTTTTTATTTCTTCCAAATTTCATTACATTCACATACACGCGTCGCATACCCCACCTCATGAGCATAAACCTCCCACTGTTAAACAAAGTAGCTTCGCTGTACGAGACGTCGGAAAAAGATCCCGCGCAAAAGCGCCTTTCACCGCAACGAGGCTCGCATGGCTCGCGCGCGGCCCGGCCCGGCGACTTCTTGCGCGAGCGCATCGCTCGGCCGGGCATCGAGCTCACCGCGGGAGCCGGTTCGGGCCGCGTGTCAATTAGTCGCGAGGCGCTCGTCTGCCGCGCGCTCGCTCCGCCGGCGAGCGCCTGCCGGGCACGCGACATTGACATTCGCAAGCGCGGCCTTTTTTCGGAGCCGAGCGACTCCTCGCGCGTTAATGACTACAACGTTCTTGCCGCGCGGGCTCTCGCGCCTGCGCCACCGCGGGTGCCGACGGCCGATCCATTTATTTCAATCCGTTCGGATTTGGCGGGGAGTTTATTTTACGGATATTTTTTTGAAAAGAGTATAATCTGGTTTCATTTTTAAGGAGGGGTGGTTCACTTCGTTAAATGATTCGTTTGCAAATTTCGTAATCAAAATGTTTCTAAAATTCTAATGGATCTAGATAAGCCCTTCAAAGTTCAAATATCACGATAATTGAAGTTAGTTTTTTTTAAAAAATTTAGAAATTAATAAAGTGGAACAATTTTTAAAAAAGTATCTTTTAGTCTAATGAATTACTTTTAGCCACTTTTAGTCATGAATGTATTTGTAAAATTGACTTACAATTTTTTTTGGAAAATCAAGGTTTTTCTATAAGAAAATAAACTCATTTTTATCTCTTTATAATTGACTATTTTGTAATCCAAATCATTGAACTACCCCGGATTGCTTGAAATCGTATGATTACTTTAAGTGGGTTGAAATGAATTTATATTTTCTTAATCATCGCTTAAATTGCAACGAATAACTCCTCAATAGTAAGCAAGTGTGTAAATCATGCACACATGAATAGAATAATTTATTTATCACGCATTTTCATCTCTTAAAGTGAAATTCTTACGATTAGATAATTTAAACTACTATCTCAACTATCGGTCCGATTGCAATAAGTCAGAGAATAAATATTTTCGCGTGACTTTAAGTTATTCCTTGATTTAAAAGTCAGCAAAAGCTACGTAGCTCTGCAATTGCCATTGACATTGATTAGTCGTGGCATTTCGATCTCTCGAAAATGCATTGAACCAGCGAGAGATTGAACTCCTTAATATACGTCAATTAAGTTACTCCCGCTCTCCCCGTAATTGCCGGTGCGCTCGAGCGTGAGAATCTCGCCGTTTGTTTTATACAGTGTCGCTGGAGAGCCCCGCTCGCGACTCCTTATCGAGAGAACGAGGCCGACCTTAAGGGATGCGGGGAGTAATTTCGCATCTATCGAGGATGTCGCAATAAAAATGTTGGGAAAAACAAACTATTGCGAGTAAGATTTTCTTATTCACTTATCATTAGCGTTATTTATAGTGATTGCGGAGAAAGTTTACGGTGCGATGAATAATTGGTAATTTGACTCATTTATCTGTAAGTTATTAGTTTCAATATATCCTTGACTTATGAGTTGAGAATGAATTCGAGAAAACTGTAAACCGTTTTTGTTCGGCAGCCGTGAGCTTTCCAACCTCCTGCATTTAAACCGATCATTTTTCTCGTTTCTTCTCGACAGGAGTAACGTGCATATAAATCGTTATTAAGTCCATTCCGCATACCTTGCACAATACCTCCCCGATCGCTTCCTCATAATTACCGTTCGAATTTCCCCTTTTTATCGTACATCAACCATCCCGAAAAAAATGGATGTACGGCTTTCACTCCGAAAAAAAAGGGTTCATTGCACTCAGCGTCTGGGACAAACTTTTGTCACTGGCTGGCGAGGAATAGGCTATTGAGAAATCAAGTCATTGGCACTAATATACTTCCTCGACGATGAGTAAATCAATAATATTTGCTCGCCTCGCTTTAATCCTGCACTCGAGACGGGGCTTTTGATCAGCCGCTCGCACAGTGCATTCTATTTCCAGCCGCAACAAAGAACAAGAGCTTCGACCGCCAGGCCCTATGTACGTGTCGCAATGAGAGTAATGAGATTTTGCAGGCGAGCGACGAAAGCGCAAGTGTTCGACTTTCTGTAAAATTTTCTACGGGTAATTTATTCGATTTTTTCTGTAAAATGTGGGTGAAGCCTGTGTTAACTGAAAAAAAACGTTGATTCATTGATTACAGGAAAAAAATTATGATGAATGAAACGATTTTTTCTGGGATCGTTAATTTGTACTCAAATGATTTTTTTATTGAATACGATTCAATTAAACAGGAGTTAATTTCACGTAAATGCGATATCTAATTGATGAACGTAATTAATAATTAGAGATAAGAGCTTACACAGATTAAATTACAAATGGGGTAAGGATAGCTGCAAGTCTGCGGATGGTTTTAAACGCTCTGGATAGTAAATGAAGGCAAAGCAAAGTATCACGGTATCGAAGATTTTAATAGTAGTGCGCTGGTCGTAAGTTTTTTTTTCGAAGAAAGTCAACCAGTCGTAAAATCATTTGAATACTAAATGCTTTCACCCATTCAATGCGTTTTACCCTAATCAAATTTACAATCGCTTCATGAGATACGGCAGAAAATATCAGCACCAAATTCAATTTCACGCGTCGATAACCATTTAGAACTACGAAAAAATTGAGAATAATAAGTATCAATTTTATTTCAGCTTGCATGAATGAAAAAATCAAATTCAGTATTCTCTAGGCTTTTATCTTAATTTCCCTCAAAAGGAGAACAATGAAATTTCTGTTTACATTTTTTTTTTCAAGTGACCCACATAAATCCACACCTGCACGCTGATGTTTCCGTCTAACCATTCCCATCTGAGCAAACTGCTAGCTTACTAACACACTTTCCCTGAAGCACACTCAATTTGATCGGGCAAAAAAAGTCGACCACCGAATAACCGGCGCAGCAGACTCCCGCGATCGCCGAATAAATCAATGTAAGAGCCGGCGAACAAGCTCGGGTCAAAAGGTACACGCGGCCTCGCCGCTCGGGAAATGCGATCGTATTTCACGTGCTCGGCGCTACTCCGCTAACGATGGTAAAGTGCACGGCATCGTAGGTGTATACGTACGCCGCGCGCCGCATATTTCTGCGCTATTTTAGAAAAAGGGAAAAAATCCGAAGAAAAAGGAATCGAGGCGCGCGGAGAAAGCGAAATAACGCGAGTCATCGCGGTCGACCCGCGAGTCGGATTTTTCAGCGAGGCGATAGACACAAGAAGGATTATAGGTCGGCATTTAGTAGACGGGAGTGCATGATATTGCACACTTTATTGACTTTTTCCGGGGGGCTTTTTCACGGCGTCAGCAGTGAGAAGAATTGAATTAGAAAGACAATTGACTCGATTAGAATAAAAGTTTGGCTAATGGATGGAAAAGCTTTGCGATACGAAAACAATTTTAACCCAGTTGCGACTGTCGAGTCATTACTGGTCTATTTATACCGAAGCTGCGAGCTCCAGTTACGCAACGACAATTTTGCGCTTAATTAAATTTCATTGTGATTTCAGCAGCGCCTTTTCGAGCATCAAGGCGACAACAATGTGTCCGCGCGCACAACTTCTGAAGACGGAATTAAGAGGAAAAATTATGTGGTTTGAGAGGAAGGAATCTCGACGCGAAACATTTTTATTAAAATTCTAATTTAGCTTGCGCACGTATGCACAGTGAAAGTGAAGCTTAATAACAGCTCCCATTATATTTCAAATCTAATTTTTAGCTAATGCAATACTATAATGGACCGTGTGTTTTATTACGTGACTGGGATTCTGGTTGTTATGAAAACTATATTCGTCAAATAATACCTCGGATTTGATTGCAATTCTACATGTGCGAATAACTTTTCAAAATTGCTCGTGACGTAAAAAAGGCACGGCGGGAGAGAAAACGCGACATTTGCATTCTTTTGAACAATCGTTGGGGTATTCAATGAAGCAAATAATTGTTCAAATTACAGACGTCAATTTTTACTTTAGCCGATGGCAAAACAGTCGCAGGTGCCTGGCGACAGTCGACCGTTTGACCGAGATAAAAAGTCGCACGGATAAGGCTAAGTCACAGCCATACGCAGGTGCGTGTTATGCACAAATCATTAACAAAATGGCCCTCTTAAACGTCAAGTGGCTGTTTTCCGTTTTTCTCCCCTCGCATAACTCGCATCGTAAAAGCGTCATGTCAAGTATTCGTAAAATCTCACGACTGTTTCTCGAGCTTCTTGTGTCTCCAATTTTAAAATTTTTAACCCTTCTAAAGATGGAAAATTTGAGGTGTTATTAATTTGCAGTGAAAATTTTGCAATGATCTCGTGGATAACCGATAATTTTTGTACGATAAGTGGCCGTTTTAATTACATATATTTTTTGCTAGCGCCACATAATGTGCGCAGGTTGAGCGAGCATAATGCATGTCTGAATCGTAAATTCATCATGGTCGGATGTCATAACAGGTGTGTGCCGTGGTTCTTTTTTTACAGTAGTGTGATTAGATGGCGAATTAACGGTAATAATGAACGACTGGATGGTTTACTTGCATTTTTAATTGTACTGTTTACTTATTATAATAGTTGGAGCATGTGCGGGAGACATAAATCGCAAGATAATTAATACTTTAGCTTAATCAGCGTCTTTCGAAATTGTATAAATCAAATCGTAATTATAATGCTCTGTTATCTATATGATGTTTATTTTAAAATAATCTCAAGTGATTTTTAACTTACAAGCTTATTCTTCAAGAAAATGATAATTTCCAGCTCGTATAAATTAATGAATATTCGTTTTCCGATACTTTCCTTTCAACGCGCTCAATTTTCATCTTAAATATGTTTTATATAAATGGGATTTCTGAAATTTCCAAAAAACGGTGACCCAACCTTAGAAAAATTCAACTGCATTACGACTTTCTTCAGAAAAGTACGAAGCCAGCTCCTAAATCGTAAATTCGTCAGAAAAAGCGTTGGTTTGCAGCCAGCATGAGTTCCATATTTATGAAGAGACCAGCGGCGTATGAAGTCTAGACCGTCTAAACGAAGTCTGTTACACTATTTGCCGCCGGTCAATAAAATAGAATCTAGTCTAGTCCGTTTCCGCGTGCACGCCCAAAAATAGTCAGTAAACTTTCCTTGCAAAATCCTTTTGAAATTTTATACAGTGTTTTCTCGAAATTAATTCAACGAATCAAGTAAATCATTGCGATGAACAATTTATAAATTGCCGCTCAATGTTTTAAGGCAGTAGAAATAAATGATACACGTATAGGCGCTGAATAATTTATGCATTCGAAGGCTTTTCTTGCCGAGGGTAGGCATTCGTCTTAGCCGCGAGTTGTTCCCAGCAAAAACTCTCTGAGTCACGCTGGAGATTCTCTCCAGGTGGCATCTTGCGGAAACCTGATCGAATGCCTTGTTTGATACCAACCTGTCGCAAAAAGAGGAGGTGGTAAAACTGCACTTATATCTAATGATAAATAGTTTATTCTGCGATCAATACATTGTAAATTTATTTGTGCAATTATCTGGAAAATAAATAAAATGTTAATTTTTTATAAATATTAAAGCTTGTTTATTAAAGTGGAATATTCTCAAAAAGAAAAAGGAGTTTTAAAACTAAACTAATTTTCTGAAAGTTAAATAAGTACATTATCGAAGCAATCGCTTCTGCACATTCCTGAGCCTCGCATTTAGAAATCCAATCCGCTTAAATATACACCGATAACCTGAACGTTTTTATCAAACTCGTCAACTCCTATCCTGCCTAATCCCAAGTGGCCCCAAACGATCATTGCGTCTATATCCCGACGCAAAAACGCAAACATGCTAATAACAGTCGTCGCACCACCAAAAACCGCTCAATTAACATTGTCCGAGTTTCGCACAGCCGGGCGCCGATTTATGGCTCCTTTTAGGGCGCTTTCCGCATTTCCTGCGCTCGCATTCCTCTAGACCAGGCCCCAATTATTCGTTTATCTGCGGCCGCTTTTTCTTTATATTCTTTCCGCGTGCGCGAGAAAATCGTTTCCCCCAACCGGCGCGTTTCCGTGTTTGTTCATAATTAATCGACGTCGCCGGCTGCACGAGTTCATTAGGAGTGATAACCCGAGCTGGGAAAATGCGAGTTCGAATTTATTTTGCGCTGCTCGGAAAACTGGTGGAGCCTTCGGGGAGCGATTGGTGGAGCGCTTTGTACTGCCGCCGCGCTGTAGGCGGATCGGCGAAGTATTTCGGTGCGTTTGAAAGAAATTACGTTTTGAGAGGTTTACGAGTTATTTATGATGAATACAAAATTCGCTTTCAATATTAAAAGAGTAGTTAAAAAAAGATTTTTGAATTATGCGACATTGTGTTTTATGTTATTTTAGAATTTACTGCCAAGAGCAGTAAATGTCGACGCTTAAGTACCTATCAAATTAAACGTCGAATTTAAAGACTACATTATGCAGTTTTTAGACAGAACCTGCCGAACTTTATAGTGGCTTAGTCCATTTTTACAGGGCAAATGGAATTTACTAACAAAACTACTTCATCGAGTAGTAGACCGATTTTTTCTCAGAAATTCCACATTTCGCTAGATTTATATAGCCGAATGTCCACATTATAGCCGGACTCTCTCCTTGCGCAATCTAAAAATTATGTATGGCCTTACAATTTATTTTATTCTTCTCACCGGTCCATTATGGTATTTTCCGTAATTGCCTGTCAAATAAAAGACGAGAAATGCACCTCTAAAAAAATGTATATACCGTGGAGTAATTCCGCAGCTTTCCCCCTGCTCGGGTCCACCCACAAACCTAGCACACACCTTGCGCAATTCGAAAAACTGCACACACAAAAGAAGCTATGCGCGCGCCCAGCGAATTCCAGGGAGCCCCGCCTCATTAAGCGAATTATTCGTGGTCTATAGACCGTCGATATGTCGTTGTACCGAGAGGGCCCGGCGTGTAATTTTTTCCACGGGGTCGGGCGGTTCGACGACTGCCAATTAACGCGATAACGGCTCGTCATCGGCGGACGTATCGCCGGGACAATCGCCCCGGCTGCGCGGATAATTTATGAGTGCACGCTGCGTAATGTCACGTGCGTGTCTTGTGCTAAAGGCGACTTGGATTCGGTGATCTGAATAGCCCTTCTGACCATATAGGCGGTCGGAGTTATGACGGCGATCGACGTTTATGAGTCGCGTTATCGGTGCATGACCACTTTAATGTGTATCGCTTCTGCACTCGCGGGGCATTGGACTACTGTTGTCATTGTTTCTGCGTTTTAATTATCCGGAAATTATGGCATACGTTAACAACAATTACTGTTCCCTTTTGCAATTCAATAGGTGTTCCATAAACATGTACATTAGTAAATATTAAAAATTTTAAATGAAAATGAAATTAATTAATTCACCCATTGACGATGTCGTCACTTTAAATTAAAGTACGTCCTTTATTTATTTTTCTCAATTTTTAAAATATAAATTGGAAGTCAATAAATAAATTTTTGTCGTAGAAGCATACTCATTAATGTACATTAAAAAAAGCATGAATATTAATAGTTCATGTATTAACGAAATTGAAACCCTCGATTCATTAAACAACCTTATTACCCCCGGGCCATAAATCAAACCGATCGAACGCGCATACGGGAGAAAGAAGGCAAAGCGCCTGGTGCTGCAAATTTTCACTGCGAGTCAAAATAAAATCGCGCGACACGCTCGACTCGGTCCCCGACTCGCGTATACCCGCGCCTTCCCATACAATCGTCGAGCGCACGCACGATTTTCCGTGTCGCCTCGACCATTTGTTCGATTTTGTCACCGCGACGTTACAAGCGCGAAAAATACACCGCGAGTATATACATACTCGCACAATCGTACGTGCGCGCGGGGCAAGTGCTGCTGGGGCTCCCGACTTTCCTCGCCTCCGCTTGCGGGGCCACTCCTTCGTCGGCGCGTCGGCACGTGACCGCCATGCCAGACACGCGCGCGCTTTTCGTCGATTTCAAAATGAACCGGCGGATAACGAGAAAATTAGGCTCGCCGCGAGAAATCGGCGGTGAGAGTTCGCGTAATGAAGAGGCGAGGCGTTTGATGAAATTCGAGGGAGCGAGCGCTATTATTCGATTTATACCGGTCTCTTTTAATTTATGCTAATTGGATTCGTTAGCCGCTGACAATGGTGCACCCGGGCGCTGCGCTAGATATCGGAATTGGTATTTTAAAAATGGCGCGATAAGTTTCTTTTCCTTTTTTGTCTCTGGGTGAGGTCTATTGAAAGTCGCCTGTGCATTCTTTCCACGGGGTATGCTAATAATAGTGTCCGTGTCTTTAATTATACGCAGTAATTAGACGATCGAGTGTCAAAAATGATTAATGTGCGATTTTTCGATCGGCCCTCATTATATGCGGCTTAATTAATTTCCATATCCACAACAACAAAAATATTGGCCTAATTATTTTACATTGAAAAGATGAAACTAACGCGCTAATCTTCGTACGGTAAGCGAGGCCTTAATTACGATGATTAATGAGCGCCGCTTCGCAACGTCCCTTTAATCGAGCAAACTGCTCGCGGTTTGCAACAGCGCGCGCAACTCCAACCCTACAGCGAGTGCGAGCTTCGCAATAATCGGCGCGTTACAAAATCAAAAATCGAGCGGAAGCGAAAAAAATCGCCTCGGCTTTCTCTGCGTCGAGCTAATCGCGGAACCCTGCACGGTGGTTTAAAAGCGCGAAAAAAAAACGCGACCGCAGTCGCGCGCGCTCGCGCCCGTCGAAACGACCCGCCATTATCCCGATTATCCTTCTAATTAAGAATCGCGCATGCGCCACTTGGGCGCGGACACTCGCAATTTCTAAATTGCACCGGACCCCGAGTCCGCCCTCCTCCTCCTCCCCCCTCGAGGATTATTTTTTTTTTTGTGCGAGCGGCGCCCCGGGGTCCGAACTTTTTAACGAATGGACCTGCGAGCGCGACGCGAGTAAGTGTCTCCCGCGCGGCCGAGCCCTGCCCGTCGAAAGTCGGCGGCGCACTGGAATTTCGAAAAATCAGCTTGCATTTTTGTTCGTAATTGGGCGAGCGGGCGCGAGTGTCGCTGTCGGTGCTTTTACGAGCGCGGAGAAATTGTGGCGAGTCGTGCGAAAATCGCTATGGTGACCGATGATTAAGACTAGGTTACATGTGCGGATTGTATGTATTTGGTGTTTTAAGGAACTCGCCTACGGGTAGCAATTTTTTGTTGTACAGATACGAATTTTTAAGGTACACACCTGTCGTTGATTAATTGCGAGTGTTAAATTTGTAAATGTTTAATCATTAAACTCGAGATAATTTTTAGCAGACCATTAAATTAATAATTGTCATTATACAACGTGGTTTACTTTTTCAGAAAAAATTATATTTTTTAAATACCAATTATTCAGAAAGTAGAAGCGAACAATAAAATAACTTAAAATGCGTTATAACATTTTTAAAATTTTTTTACGAATAGTAAATAGGACATCGCATTGTTATTGAAATAAAAAAGGGCGAGACAGTAGCACATTTGAATAGTTCGCTTATCTAAGAATGAAAATTATTACTTGCTTTGATTTGATCAGCCGTAACTCTTTTGAAACTCCTACACGATCTGAAATACTGCAGAAAGAGTGTCTCTCTCATTAAAGTAATTTAAAGCACAATTTTATAAAATGCTTTATCCAGCTGCAAAAATAGGTCTTGTAAGCAAAGTAATAATTAATTAGTTTTTATTAAGAGGTAAAAATATTGCACAAGCTGTGAAACTTATATTCTTGTTAATTAGAAAACTAATAACAAATTTTAATTGTAAAAATTTTGTATAAAATATAATGTGTGAAAATTGATAGCGAATAGGGTTCAAAAATGTACAATAAATGTTACATGTTATTTTCTGTAATCACTTATAAGTACACGTTTTCATGCACTTCGATAATAATTTTAAACAGCAAATAAATGAGACACTTATCTTTAATTATTCTGCACGTTTCAGACTCTTATGAAAATTATTTAAATCTCTAAATTTATTACACTGCAAGATAAATTATTTATTTTGATTTTAATTCACTTCAGATCACAAAGCGAATTTTCAATCACGATTTTATTTAAACGTTTTGCGATAGCCGTGACAACAACGCCATTTTGCCATTACAAAAAAGAAAAAAAATCAGCCTCACAAAACATCCAAACGCAAAAAACCGATCTAAACGAGCTGGCGATATCGATCTTTCGCACGGCATATCAGTCTCTATTACCCACGAAAAAAATGCCCTTATCACCGATCGATCTGCTTTCGTAAGAACCGCACGACACGGCGTCATAAAACACACCCTTCGAGCATACCGTAGCTCATTCCACGGTAAAATTGAGATGACGAGGACCCAGGAATCGTACGGGGACCAAAATGCATAAACTTAGTTTCATCATCCGAAGAAAAATGTGCGAAGCCGTGCAATTAGCCGCAACTCGAGCGCACACATAAACAATGAGCGCACACGTGCGCCGCTCACGTGATACCGCCTCTCGCGTGCAAGCGGGCCCGGCGGGATCCCAGCTTTTTTTTCGGGGTGCGCGTAACGCGAGCTAAAAGTTCCCGGGCCCTCCCGCCAATGGGGGTCAGCTATTCCGGGAATTTGCGAAACGTTGCATTGGGCAATTCGTGGTTTTGGCCATTATTCTGAACGGCCGGCACTAAAAGGCGTTCGACGTTTTATGGACGCTCTATAGGGGCTCCGGGGCTTATCGCTCGGAGTCGTTCCGCGCGTTTATGATAATGTTTTAGCACAAATGAATTTATTCCAGCGTCCAGGCATCGAAGATTTTTCGCGCTCGCAATAACCATTTTTTTTTAAACGCGTCATAAGTTGCTCGGGGATTGTACCCGAGAGCTAAAATATCGCGGAAAGCATTAAGGTTGTCATAATTTTTAGCAACAAAGTACGCACGAGGTTTTAGTTTTAGCTAATAATAATATTTTTAGCGGATTTCTTTACCTCTCGTGTATTATTATGCTCAATTAAATTTGTGCACGTGTTTCTTAAAAGCGGTTATTTCTAAACAATAAAGTAAATTATTATTTTTACCTCTTGCAACAAGAAGTTTTTCAATGTACACGCATTTTACTACAGACTGACCATTTAAAAATAATATATTAATTGAAATACCGCAAGATATTGTAATATGTTTTAAATAATTATCATAAGGTCTTTCAGAAACTCCTACTTACAGAAACAACTATTTATTTAAATAGAAACAAGTAAATTACGTTAATTAAGAAAAACGAACTTAACAAATTTTCTTATAATAAAACGCCTGAGCGAGCCTCGCCTCGCCAGCGTAGGCAGCGATTGTCTCCGCGCCACAGGCCCTTTCTCCCCGCGCTATCTAAAAAAAAAAGGCCGCACAGCCGGAGGAATCAGTGCACCCAGCAATTTTCCATTCATTCGAAACGAGGACAGCGTGCAGTAGCGGCCGGCGCTCGCGAATCACGTGAAATCCCGTGTATACAAACAATGCGGCTCGGGCCCGCACGTGAACTTGCTGGCAGGAAAAGGCGAGCGGCGTGAGATGGAGAGAGAAGGCGAGCGGAGACCTCGAGAGCCCCCGGCTCGCGATTCACGTGCGGCCGAGAAGTGGACTTTATGCATGCGCTGGCCGCTCGCGCGAGCACGTGACGCGCTCACGTGTATCCCCCGGGCCGCCCCCACCCCGCCTCCCGCTAAACGTGCGAGTTCATTTTAATCGGCGATCGCGGCTTTTAAAATAGATCTGGTAATCTCTCGGAGGTAGGCTGATGTGAATTTTGCGTTTTTATGGCATTTTTTTTTTATTTTAGATGGTAGTTTAAATGAAATCGTGCAATGCCTTGCGTAAATTTTTAACTTTACGAAGTGAAAAAAAATTTTCTTAAAATTATGGGTGAGTAAAAAAGTTCAGGGGGGGTCGTATGTTTAATTTTATTATTAAACATTAATTAGTACTAATGTAATAGATATAGAGAAAATAAACGAAAAAACTACATTAAAACGATTTGTTTATTCATAAATTTTAAGCAATAGAATATTGAAAATAATTAAGGTAAATTTTTGTTCAATAGTGCGTTAACTACATTGAGTCACTTCCTTCGCATAGATGTGCAGGAAAGGAAGAGTGTACTCATCCAGATGAGCTGCGTTCCGCACCTTTCACATGATGTACACCGCAATTTCTCACGCGTATCGGTTACCCTTTCCGTTTTATTATATTATATTTCCTCCGGTCGGTGGATTTCGCTCGAAATTTGCGAAACTCGCCGATACAACGCACAGCTGGAACATAATATAATTTTGATAGCGCGGCTATTCTGTAACGTTATTGCCGCAAAACATTGCGCAATTATTTAATAGCCTCGGTACATTTTGAAATTCCCCGGTTATTCATTATAATAGATACACGAAATACCCGAACAATACATTAAAAAGAATTTCTAACAACATCGAATTTAAGTAATTATATATTCATAAAAAAAGCGATTTATCACATCTACCTATAGCGCGCGTGAAAAATTTAAATATTCCACGCTGCAGCCGCGGCGTCTTACCGTACCCGTCTCGATCTACTTACGCGGCGGAACCCGAGCGCCGAGTGTCCTAATTCGTTTTCGAAACGCACAGCTCGGACAAACGTCCTTTCCCCATTGTCGCGCCAGCTTCCTCCCGCGAGCTGGAGGCACGTGTCGTGCTTTTCGCAACGGCGGAGCACTTGAACCCGGCGGTATCCATAAATCTCGCGCGTCTGTCAGTCAAGGGACTCGCTATCTGGGCCGGTGCGCGCGGACGACGGGGGGTCGTACGTCAGCGGACGTGACTTTTTTTTTTTACTTCGGGTCTTAGCCCGACCGGTTGATCGAAGGAGGAAGTCGTAGGTTAACTGAAAGTCCCGAGTGTGGGTACTTGACTCGAGTGATTTCTTCCGCAGCGATAGCGCGGTTGTTTCGACTTTTTTACGGGCCGATTGTCTAGATGAGGCGATGGAGTGGAAATCGAGGCGTGTATCGACATCTCGATAGTTCTGCTTGTTTTTATCGAGTACAAATATTTTATGGCTTATTCAAATTAGCGATCGATGCTTGTAGTTGGGTATGCTGATCTCGTAAAGTGAAACTTGGGTTTCTTTATTAATAATGTTAGATAAATTTATGTAAGAAATAATTCTAACTAGGAATAGAGTAACAGAACTCTGGATCATACATTTCTGTATAAAAAAAATTCTTCGACGTTTGAACAATATCCGCAATCCAGAGTTCGTGTACTCATCTATAGTATGTTTAAATATACCGGCCAATCTTACCCAGTCTCTTTGAAAATGATATAAACACTAGTAGAAACTCACGATAGCAATTATCATAATTTATAAAATCATTAATCTAGCGGAATAAATTTTTGCATAAACCTAACCAGTTGCTCCCAAGTAATCTCCGAATCGCCCGATATAGGTGTTACAGCAATTCATTCCGCTGCTTATCGGTGCGCCTTTCCCGAAACTCGTCTCGGAGCGCCGATTATAAATTTCGCGCCACCTGCTCTCCTTGGCGGCTTCGAAAATTTCACCGATCAATCGTCGTCGTCCAATTATGGGGCTCGAGCGCGATAAGCCCGAAACACCGCGGAGCTTGTAAAGCGGGCGGGCGCACGAGGCGATAAGCCGCGGCGCGACTTCCGCGCAGACGTTCCTGCCTCGAGTAATCGACCAGTTTGTGGGTGCCTTGTAAGTTTCATGGTGTGAGCTGTTTTCGACTCAGCCGAGGCCTCTTAATGAGGCGAGCCGAGCGAGGAATTTTGTATAGGTGCCCGAATAGGTCGTGGAGAAAGCTCGCGAGATTTTTGTATGCACTTATTTTTGGAGTTGGTCGAAGGGAAAGAGCTAGATTTTTCAATCTTATTTGAGGTTCCTTTTAACATTTTATATATTAAAAATTGAAAAATATAAGTGACATATTTTACGACAGCGTTTATACGCTTTAAGAATGTCTGACAGTACTCGGCATCTATCTACTTGCAAAGTCGACAGCCTTGAAAATTGTAATTTAACGCAGAAAATTGCTGAATGGCGTTTCACGCGTCAAAATCAGGTTTCAATTTTGTTCGATTCAAGAATTCAATCTGCGTATCTCGAACGGACAAAAGTCCGTTCACGCTTGGACGAGTGAATCGCGCGCGCCGCCGGCTCGCGATTGTTAAAGCCCGCGTACACGGCTTAGGACCGCGAAAACCGCTACTGTGGCAATCGATGAGTGAAATCGTAAACAATGGGGGCCGGGCCTAAATCGATTTTAATTGCAGATAAATCGAATTTCACTTTTAAGAAAGTGCGTCTCGCGCACCCGACTCTCATTACAGGCAGACCGTCGCGGGTGTGCGTGCGATTTTCGTTCGCCGCCGCTTTTCCGATACGCGCGCGGGCAAGGGTTTCTTTTTATGCTATTAAGCGGAAATTCATTAGGCTGGCGTGTTGTTTGATTGAAAATCAGGAAGTGCACCGATAAAACAAGATTTGGTGATGATTTACGATCGAAATATAAATTCGACAGATGATAAGGATATACGAGGTTTTTCTGGACTACGAAAACTTAACTTTAAAATTATTTTAAATAAATGACTTTGCAATCACAATTTAATCATTTCTTAATTTCGTATTAATTGAATAACTTATTTATTAATCTTTAGTATCTTCACAATTTTAAGCAGTTTATTTAAAGTTCTTTACATTATTTGGTCCACCATTACACGATACTTTCACACCGCAACAAATCCTTCGGAAAAAATGAAATTACGACCCGCTAACGACGTCGTTATCCCGGCCAGCCTATTCCAGAACACCTCGTGAACCTACCGGCCACGCCACAGAATAATAGAATCGTTCGCGCGGCCGATTTCGGCGTTTACACCGGTGGAAAGGCGTCGCGCGGCGCGGGGCGATAAATAATTTTGACGTTTTTCCAGCGGACCGGCCAAACTGACGCAAGCCGCGGAATCGCGCCGCGCCACGGCCTAACGAGCGGGCGCGCACGCATGCGAAAAGCGCGCGTTTCTCACGTGGCCCGCAACAATGCCGCGACGATATTGTAATGCGTCGCGGCCGATTCGGCGCGCGAGAGGTGGCGCGCGCCCGGTAATTGGGACGCTTTGTAATTTAAATGTATAATATGATGTAAGCGGCCAGCGTTCTTGCGGCTTTTTGCGCAATGTTTGCCACTAAGGTTGCTTCTTGCGCTGCTCCGCTTTGTGTTTGCCCCGGGATGCAAAGGATTATTCGTGTAAAAGTTTCATTCATGTTTTGCTCGACTTAGATTGTCAGATGTTTATCGGCGTACTGTAGTGCAAACTATTATTTTCTTTGTACAAATAGGAGCAAATCATTTTTTTTTATTTCTTGATCAATAGATTGGGTCAGTGTATTTCGTGCTGATAAAACTGACAGCACGAAACGTGTTAATAAACGAAAAAATTAAGTAACAAATTTAAATGCATGATTTAGCTTTAGTTGGTTTAAAATAAATTCAAATGTCACGCGCGCACCTACGCTTTATCCGAATCGAATAAAGGATATTTACCAATACGAGAACGAATCATTTAGTATAGGATAAATCACATCGCAGCGTAGCGCTATTATTACGGAGTATTTCAAAACGCCGCACAATTGCCCGACGAATCGCCCGGGCTACGAACTCGTGGGGCGCGTTGCACAACTTGGGGAATATCTAGATGATTCCGCGGCGCAAAAGTCACAAATCATCCTTCGGAAAAGGATGGATTTTGCAAGAGCCGCCGAGAAAAGGTTCGAGAGGCGCTGCGCGCGGGTCACGACGGGCCTGCCCGGCAGATGCCCCGGCAGAACAAAGGTGGCCCCGCGAGACAATGAGGGAGCGCGCGCGCAGGCATCCGACGAATTTCACACCTTCACCCGTCCCCCGAACCCGATGGAACACCGAGGACTCTCCATTGTCCCGTCTACGAGGTGTCGAGCTGCGAGCGCATTAATTGTTGGGAAATCGACGCGGTATTTTCCGATCGCAATGCCTCATTGAAATTTCATCGGTGCTTTATTGGCTGAAAATTTACGAGGCTTACTTTCCTTGGGCTGTTGAAAATTCTTTGAGTTTTTGTTTCGAGGAATTTTAATGAGGTACAGGCATAATACCTATTGAATTTTGCCCCTTTTTTTATTTTTTACAAAAGATTTTTTTAAAGACTTTACATTGCAGAATTGTATGTTGCACGAGAAAATGCAATCGCTTATACAGATTGATGGCAACTTGTCAGCGCGCGCTGCCGAATCTCGGCTCATGAATAAAAACTTGAAAATCGCTGCGATCGAGCGAAGGAAAAAAAGCGCCCGCGAGGAGATTTCGCGGGAACGATATAAAATCGATGCATTGCCGGAGAACCAGAAATTCAAGTGAAGTCGCAACGCCAAGATCAGAGCGCTGACAAAAAAATGGGAGGAACGAGTCTCATTCACGCACAATCGGGGGATTTCGCAAGAGCCGCGAGGCTCTAACGGGCGCGAGAAAACCCGATCGGCGCATATCATTGACTCGGAAATTCTCAGTGGTGCGAACGCGGAAACCGCGCGGCGAGCGGGCGCCGCATGCGTTAACCCTGATTGGGCCGGGATCTCGCTGGACGGCGTAAATCAATCTACCGTCTGTACTTTCGGGCGATTTTCGTGTTTTCTTGCGCCGCCGGCAAATAAATGACGCTTATCAAAGTGACGTAAAAGTCGGCTTTTATTAAGTAAGTAGTGTAAGTAGTATTCTCGCGCATTTTCACTTAACTTTTTATCCGAACTTTATACAAGTTTTTTTCGATTCTATAGATTGTTGTAATTAGTTCAAAATAAATGTAGTACACATAAGTGCATTTTAATGTAGTATTGAATGTTTAAAAAAATTATCTTCACCTTGCTTCAAAATGAACGAATTTTTTCATATCGACAAAACAATTTTTTGAACGATTTATTATTACTGTTTCGAGTACGGTGAGAGAAAACTATGATTTTTAGTAGGAACTCTAATATGCATTAAAAATATCGTAAATACATTTACTAAAAAAACACTTATCTAAAATCTATAATCTTAAGTTTATCGTCGATCGATCTAAAATCGATTACTTTATCGCTAAACTCACATCTCGCGGAGTGACCGCAAAGAAGCAATTTTCGCCGTGCTCGAGCTTTTTCCCTGAGCTTTTTCTGCGCTCGCAGCACGTGTTGCAAATACTCGGCGAATTATTAAAAGTATGCGACGAATGAGGAAAACGTCAGCGGCGAGCGGCGGGTGCAGGTGGAAAACACAACGTCGCGCCGGCGGCCGATCGGAAAAAGGCCGCTTTTCGCCGAGTCAGCGAGCGTATCTAAGCAGCGTAACAATGCGCCGCCCGCCTCCCACTGGCGGCGACGCTTTTTGCCCGGCCGGGTAATTTTCAGCCGACAATCGAGTTTACACGCTTTTCGCTTTCGTTCGCGAGGTCGACAAACACCGATGCCACTGAATCATCGTCGAAAAAGCCGGAACGTAGCGAAACGCCGCGATCGCTCTTTTTATCCTACTCGCAATTATTTTATTCGCCGCTTGTTTGAAGTTCGTTTTATTACAATTATTAAACAAATTTCGAAATCCCTTTTTCAAGGTAGAAAATAATTTGAATTTATTTTCTTCAAAGCAGAAAATAAATTTAAAATGATCAGCAGTTAGAAAATACGCTATTTCGGTAATTTTCAAAAATAATGGCGCTCGTCATGGGGAAACGTTTGTCAAGGACGCCGCGCGCAAATCGGCGTAGCCCGTGACTTTCCGGACCTCGATTCTTCAAATTTTTTCTGAACGTAGTTTCACGCCACGGACTAAATCACTAAAAATTGCGACACGTTCCTCGTGAGCATTCACAGCCTGCTCTCGCAGTCAAGAGCGTAAGACAGGTCATTGTTTCCATTTCGCGGACTGTTGTTTCAGAGAAATTGCCTACGTTCTGTAGGCCTTAGGTTAATTACCCCTCGATACTTTAT